>CM060963.1:9214156-9391656 GCA_030765045.1 Tenodera sinensis
CACCGCCACCACCACCGCCACCACCACCCCTACCACTATTACTATTACTACTACTACTACTACTAATTATTATAATAATAATGGAATGGTGATGATAATAATAAGCATAATCAAAACAGTAACATTAACAATAATAACAATAGTGATAAAGATAAACATAATGATAAACACACCAATAAGCGTAAAATAATAATGAAATTAATATTAATGTTAATAATATAATTAATATAAAAATAACGACAAACAAAAGTAATAATAAAATACAACCATAGCATTAATAAGAAACAAAGTAATGCCAATGAAACATTACGTGGCCTCATGTTTGCATGGATTTTGTTACGGCAATTTACAATCTGTAATCGTAATGTTAGACAATAGGAGCATATACAGGAATGAGTTTGTTCCCTGGAAAATAAAGTCGTGTAAGTGAAGTAGAAAATAACCTTAGACTGTTCTTGTCTATTATCACGCGCTGCTCGCGCTAGCCTGGCTTCCATTACAAGCAGAACATAGTTCACGCACGCCACTCACTGGATTAACTCCGGGGCGTTCTGCAACTCTTTTAACGCACGAATGGTTATCTACTTACTCCAATGCCGACTGGAGTGGGCCACCTGGTATATATAAACAATTTAGCTTGGATAAATATCAAAACAATAGTTTCATGTATGATATTAAAGATGTAATGTAGAAAAATCAAACAGGTTGCTGGAAAATAGTACAGCAAAGAGCATTCTCAACATTTGCATGCGTTCAAAGAATACAAAAAAAAATAATTTAAATTATTCAAAAGGATATCAGCATGTGCGCTCTGTCATTTAAATAGTCACGTGATAGGCATTTAAAGCGCAAATGGCTGCAAATAACTTGCGCATTCTTATCAAACTTTCTATATGTGGAAAAATCCAAAAATCGATATTTAAGAGCTGTTATTAATTTTCATTCTGTAAAATGGGTTGTAGAATAGTGAGTAGAGACAGCTATGTGAATATAAGGCATGAGATATTTTTTAAATGATTTTCACCAAATTTCGCTGTGTCACTAGCTAATATTCGAGTGTAATTTTCTAAAAGTAATATAAATATGAGAATCGTCTTTTGTTAAAATTGTGTGCTCCATATTGTTGGTAATAACAAATAATGAAACTGATGTTTAGAGAATGTCTTTTGTGTGACAGTGTAATTCTCCAGTCCGTTTCCCTAGGGGAAGGAAACAACAAAGACGTAGCACAGAGAAAGAGTTTCTTTCCAATATCATCTCTTCCAGCTGATAAACTGCACTCCACTCCGCTCCACTCCGCCAGTGTTAACCTGCTTTCCTTCATGCGTGGGAGATGTAGGTTACATTCATGTATCACTCCGCGTGCGTATGAGGACTGGAAAACGAGCAACAAGAAAAGTAGTGCTCTTCCACTCGTATATACTCCTGTACTGTCTATATACAGGATGATTAAAAACATCTGATGTGTTGCACTCACATGACTTTCTCTACTCTTGTACTAACCATTCTTACAAACTCTTATTCCTATATCTTCTTCGTGTTAGTTAAGATAAACATTTGTACAAATTATCTTATTGCTTATTTCCTTGTAGGTACAAGGGGAATATTAAAATCAATAGGCTTTGTGCGATAGTCAAATGTTTTAAAGCTTTGAGGTCCCGTTCTCTTTGCACGGCTGAGATATAAAATGATTAACGATGTTCCATTTGACAAAATTTTGTTTACCAAAACTCACACTAATATCAAGGAATGTCTCCTAAATTGTTCATTCTACAAAAAATGTAGATCTCGTTAAAAAACACACAGCGATCCTTTCTGTGGAGTGAACTATTTCGTAGATATTCCTTGTTATTTACTCTAATGTTACAGCATGCTTTCTCGAATGGAATAAGAGGTCCTTATTCATATTTTATCTGTTGGCTATTGAAAGAGAACGGAATTTCGAAGCCATCACATAGCGACCAGGTGTAAAACATTTGACTACCACTTAAAGTCTGCTGTGTTCCCATATTCCCCTTGTACCTTCGTGTGTACATCTCCTTCACCACACTCCCAGCCGCCCTTAGTAATGGCATGTTACCCTCGGTCTCATCGGCCACAAGAGAATATGGAACAGAATGTAGAATTAAGAAAAAAGAACATATAATATGGAAAATAGAATATACAGTTGAAAAATAGAAAATGGAATATAGAAACTGGAATAGAGGAAATAGAAAATACAAAATAAAATGTATAAATTAGAATATAGAATATACAAAATAGAATATAGAACATAGAATATCCTAGGAAACGATGGATAAATGAATAAACATTTGAAGCACGCAGCAAGTCTTAAGAAAGGTTTAATATTTAGTAGAGGAGAAGAAGAGTGAGTGATTAAGGTTTAAGGGCCCGTCGACAACTAGGTCATTAGGGCCCAAGGAGAAGAAGAAGAATATGGAATCTATAAAATATGATATAGAATTTAGAATATATAAAATAGAATAGAGAAAATGAAATAGAATGGAACTGGAATTGGAATGGAATAGAAAATAGAATATTAACAATGTTTTATAAATGTTTTGAACTTAGACACGTGGTCGAGCATAGGAAACTTGGGTATAACGGCAATAATTGTCCTCTCGTTACATAATATACATTTATGGAATCCTAGCATTAAAATGGCTTATTATGACGTCATCGCCTTAATACTGGGATGGTTTAGGCAAGAGAACATTAGCAATAACCCAAAGCAACAGCCGAAAAATTGAACAATATCGAAATTTGTAATTTTGTATTGGAATTGTGACGTTTCTGGTGGATCTATCGTTTGACAACTGCAGCTATTACATTTAAACTTGTTTTTGGTAAAAATGGTAGTGAGTTTTGTGAATAGATTTAGTTAAACCGAATTTAATTACATTTTTGCAATTCTGGATACGCAAGTTAATCATTGCTAACACATATTTGGTAGTGTAAGCTAAATTTACAATTCATTTACCAATTCCCATGGCAACAAGGCTAAAACTGGTCTTTAGTACTTACAGTACCAGTAGGAAATGACGTCACACCCAACAGCACACTAACCTAAAAATAAGTTAGGTATTAATGAGTCCTTAGCAATGAATGAACTGAAGGAAGTAAAACACGCGCTTGCTTGCTTGCTAGCTCTGGACAAAATCAATGCGGATAATTAGCGAACCACGCTTACATCTCTTTTTATCCACAGCCACTGATGCAATACACTCGTAAAATTAAATCAAAACATGGAATAAAACATAAAAGGTTTGAATTACTAAATAGCTTACTGAGAATGGATTAATAACGCTTGTTTATTTTCATCTCTGTTAATAACCAAGTAATGATACAGTCCGAGTGTATTCAATTACCAATACCTATATCGTGTCCAATTGAAACAACTGACAAAAACAAAGTTCACAGTGAAGTGCTTAAGCTCCTGACCGAGCGGGCCGCCATTTGAAGGTCATGGGTTCGATTCCCTGGTCGACCTTGCAGATACATGGGCTTTTTCGTGAGTTTCCCTGGATCACTATGTGAATCCTTGGAAATATAATTACATTCCCCAAATTTCCTGTTCCTCCATTTCCCTTCACTTCTCATCTCAGTTCATCTTTCATACCTGTTGATTGTTTCAGGGAGTTTCGGCGTTGCATGGCAGGGAAATTGTTCTCTGCAAATGCTCGTCCTCCGGAATGGGGCAGGTTTCTGAGTTCCGGACCCCACAGGCAATGTACAAGCCCGTAGAGGGGAGCGGAGTCGGTTGTAAGAGCTGCTACCGGGGGGTTTCACTCTGTAGCTGTTAAGGACCCTGCCCTCTGCTGTCGTCTCAAATCTTATTTTCCAGTCACATAGATTGGACTGGACTCTGTTCAGCGAGTTCACAAGTAGCCATAAAGGCTCGTGAATATTGAATATGTCAAATAAAATGTACATAAACATTAGATTTTATGAGAAAACAAAAACAAGGCAGAGATAGTTAAACAACAAAATCAAGTACTTCCCTATAGTTATAAACTAACATAATATGTACATATATACAAATACAAATTTAACTTTGCTTTAATTTTTTATTACACTTCTACTGCCACATCGCATCATTTTGTTATTTGATTACGAATGCACGCATTTATCGTAACTGCTTCAATACACATACATTTATGCTATGTATATCAAGTAAATAAAGTAGACGTAAACAAAACTAGATTCATTTTGACCGCAGCACGCCTTCTTGACGCTTTCGCCGTCTAAATAGTCCCTTGAAAAAAATGCTACTACTACTGGAGTCTGAAATCTCACTCACTGTTTGCTAAAGCACGAACAAAGCGTACTAAGCATTGTTGAATTGTAAGAATGCGCAGTTAAGTAAATTTGTAACCAGGCTAACTCATTCGGCGAGCGGATCATTCACCATGAAAGTAACATGGCGGAACAAGTGACTGTTGTAGACATAAGCGCGGAAAACCGTTACGAAGTGGTGAAAAGACAGTAATATTGAACGTGTTTAACAAGTTCTGCGAGAAATGTCCCGAACTTGCTGTACATAATGACGTATTGAAATGAACATCCAAGTTTACCAAGTTTTGTGTGTCAGTTTCAAGTATTTACAGGGTACACAAAGAAAGGTCCTCAGTTGGTAAACTCAGAACTCCCGGCAAGAGGCCACGTGCCAGGCAAGTGCTGGGTGTTGTTTGTGAGGTCTGCAATCCGTCCAAACGTTCACTAGTTCTTTGTTAACAATGAACCCCCACCCCACCTTAAACAAAGTGCAATTGGTATTAAACCGAACTTCCCCTCATAAGCTACTTCTGGAGATTGGTTTCGAGTTTGTGAGCAGAAAACGAAAAAGCATTATTGTGGACAGAGGTGACGCAAGTACCAGTTAATTTCCATGAGCTGCATGTTATTTAGATGGACTAAATATATCCTTTTAGTGGGGTAAAACGCGTATTATACTTATGCGTAGAGGTAACTGTGTTCTCTCAGTGCGAGTGCACGCGGCCGCGGAGTGATACAAACCAGCGATTTGTTTACGTCCACTTTATTCACTCGATGTACACAGTATAAGTATGTTTCGACCAGACAACAAATGCAATTGACAATAACTTGTCATTAAAACAGCTATGATATACATTATTTAAAAAGATATTTTATGAGTTACCAGAATAATGTGTCATTCAGATAATCTTGTAATAATGACCTTCTGTATTACTTATTCTTGCACAAACTATTTCTGAAAAACCCTATTCTTGTATCTTCTATCACAAAAGCTTCACTTTTTTATTTTTGTGACTTTTTATTCTTTGAAATGTCCTCTTTAGTGTGGTATATTACACATGTTTCTTTTTTAATCTTAAATAAATTTAATACTCGTTTAAATAAAATACTACTAATCTATTAAATGTGGGAAGAGTCGATTATATAGATTTCAAAAACAGAAAAAGTTTGGGAAAACCAAAAACTGTAAGTGTTGTAGTGTTTATAAGTCAAACAAATTCTTATGTAGATCTAAATAAAAAAATCAATGAAGATTGTGAGGTGAGAAGTTCACTCAAAAATCTAAAATGTGTGGAAGAGGATCACAATTATTTATTAATCTTCCGAATGAAGTATCTAATTTGAACATATTACATAATATATAATATTATATGTAAATCCAGCATATACATAGATCAGGAACGTGCATTGAAAATTGAGAGCCATTTTCCATAAGTGTATTTTTTCTATGAACTGTATATTTTCTGAGGTACTGTTAGTCAGAATGAGATCAAATTTTCATGCGGGACGAAATTCCGGTACACCGGCGACGCTGATGTCATCTTGGCAACCAACAGTGTCCTTAACATGGGCGTCGCGAACGGGGGACAAGGGGGGCCGCGGCCCCCTAGGAGGTTGGTGAACTTAATGTGCAATCAATTATGGACTATTAAACTATTATTTTAATTTAAAACAATTGTTATTTAGCACAAATCAATACGGTTAACTGCAACAATATAAATTTTGACAATAAAATGATGAATTAATATCTGATTGCAAACTTCCAACATGTGGCCACCCCCCCCCCCTGGAAAAATGTCTGCCGACGCTCATGGTCCTGAACAAACAAATATTTTGCTTTTAATCGAGTTACATTACTTTCATTACACATTTCTCTGTGAACACAAGAAAGATACAGTAGCCTAAATTGATTGTCATATTTCTAAAAACGTTTAGCTATTGTAACTTTGTTCTAGCGGGAAAAGAATGAATCGCAACGTATCACTAGAAAAAAACTGTCTTTGAAAGTTTAAAACCAGTAACACAGAATACCTTGCAAATATTAACACTAGAAAAGCTTTATTTGACATCGATTGTGTGTTTCGACTGATGTACTTTTTGGGTACTAAGACTTCGTGTACCTCTTACGGTTCATTATAATCCCAGAGAAGTCAACATTAAATTTCACTTGTCATAAAAATATCTTAAACGTGTGTATTTTAATTAAAACCTTAGAGGCGCTTTTGAGAAAATGTAAAACAGCGAGCAGTTATAAAGGGTAGTTAAGATTGGAAGGATTTTCTTGAAAACGTTCGTGTCACGTCTTTGGAAGACAAGTGAATCATATAGAAACTTTGATATTTAAATAACTTTTTGCTTTTCAGTTATTTATAGTCTCTCTCTCTCTCTCTCTCTCTCTCTCTCTCTCTCTCTCTCTCTCTGTCTCTCACACACACATGTTGGGGAAAAACATTTTCTTCTCTGGACGCTCGCTAGCGGTCATGATGGGGTGTCGGTGAGGTTGCAGTTGGTATACCTGAAGCTCCGATGTTTCTTTGTTATCAGCACGTGGTAGAAATAAGAGACCAATTTATCGGGCAGTAAACACTAGGTCTTCTGTGGTAATCACGTGGTATTTCAAGTGCGAAGCCGAGTGTGGAATTATTGTGCATGTTTACCCAAGGAGATAGTGTTAGTGTTGTCTGATTGACATGTTTCCGAGTACGGAAAAGACTAGTTACAAATATGTAGCAGTGAAATAGTTTTGAAGTGTCAGTACTTGATTCGGAACACAGTAAAAGTGACGCTTTGTTTGCAGTTGAATAGGGCAACTGCATATGTTTCTAATGGATGTTGTGGCTGTTGTTTGTCCAGGTTGAAGACCACTTGATACCAGAGCGGCAGCAAGAGCACATGCCTGTCATTTCATCGCTTCGTACACGTGTGTGGGTTTGCGTGTTGAACTACTTCACACAAGGGAAATGGTGGTTTACATGAAGTGATATGAGACATAACTACAGAAACAGAGCAAGGTAGGAAATATAATAATAATAATAAATTCAACAAGAATTAATAGAAACATTCATTACGTTTCACTGGGAATTGAAATCGATTTTAGTCTAATCCCATTCTCAATATTATCCGCGTTTCCATGTTGAATTCAATCCGGAATGAGATCGATTTGGATACGCAAGACTCAAGCATAAATAATTCAAGCTTTTATGTTGGTCACTTGGTTTATGTTGACGGAACTGTAACAAATATTTTTCTGTGTATTTTAAGTAGGTTTTGAGGTTGGTGAATGTTTTTAGAAGAATATATTGCTTTTTTTTAAAATTAAAGTCCTCATAAGTAATGTCATATCCGGCGGTGAATGAATGAAACGGGTGAAATGATGTTCAAATGAGCCCGAGGTCCATGGAGCTTTAAGTTACCCGACATGCGTCTTCTTAGGATAACGGAAAACCTCGGAAAGAGGCCTTATCCGGATAACTTGCCCTAAGCGAGATTTGAGCTCGTGACTTCTTGAACGTGAGGCAGACACGCTAACCATCACGCCACCGAGGTGGGCCGAATATATTGCGAGATTATAGAAACAATAAAAGTGACTTTTGTTTTATTACAACACTCATTAAGAAAACAAAATGACGAGCGTGCAGCGTGTTACGAGTACAGTAAAAATTAGCACCTTTGATGAATTCAAATCGATTTGAATCTGATAGACGTTTCCATGCAACAGAACTTCGATCTTATCTCACTTTTAAGAGGATCGGACGCAAGGATTCAGTCCAATCTTACTTACTGACATTATAGCATCAAGAATATTCATTCGTTGTTCCGTGGAAATACTTGATCAGACAATCCTATGTATTTTGGGTTGGTTTTACTCCAAAAGAATTTCATACGGATCTTCAGGTAGTGAAGTCTGTGTCACTAATAGTATTGGTGGAAAACTAGAAAATACATGGGCTGATTTTTTAATAATGGCAATTATTTTTTATTTAGATACATAGCTTAGCAAAATGTTAAGTTTCACAGACCTTCGATTTAAACACCACTGTTGTGTATCAGCATTCTCAGAGATGTACATCTGGTAATGAAGTCATTAGCAGTCAGCTTTCCAATATTTTGAATAACACTCTTCCCAGAGAGAAGTGCAGTGCAGGATGACGAGAATTACTCAAAGTTGTCCCCACCCGGAGATCCGATTGGGCGACTACTTTACCTCTGGTATATTCAACGTTTGAGCACTTTCCCATGGTGATCTGGTAATGGCTGTTTATTGTGGGCAACAATTTTTACATTTTGGCAGTCACATCACCCACACGTAACCCACAGCAGCTGTGGGGGACCATACCTGTCTTTGGTCGACGGGTTCATTCAGACCTAACTGAGAGGACTGTATAAATAAATCCATTCACTTCCCTTCTCCCACCGTATCTGTGAGAATTTTCCTATCCGCCACCTGGGGACGCGCCGAGATGTGGAAGCAGTTGGATGCCACTGATACTACCGCGAAGCGAGCAGTTGGTTAATTGGAGATCTGCAGACCGACGTCAACTGTGCGGAAGCGGATTCCACGAAGTAGAAATCGTCTTGCTACTGAATGAATTTAATGTGTAGTCAACTACTGGCTATTAGACTATTGTTTTAATTTTGGTGTAAAGAGGAATTTTTATTTGGCACAAATTAATACGATTATCTGCAAAAAATACTATAACCTTTGACAGCGGAATAATGAATTAGTATTGTATGATTGCAAATTTCCAACATGCGCCATGCGCATATAGCAGTCAAAATTTCTCAGCTTGCGCACATTTCCATACAGCTGAAAGCAAAACTATCGATTCCCAGAATTTAAATAAAGCAACTCTGTTTATTTAATAATTACTGTTACTAATAAATTAAATTTGTCTTGTTTTTGAAATTCTACTTTCTTAAACGTTGTTGCATGTAAACTCTCTGCATCATTGTGTTAAGACCAACATAACAATAAAAGTTGAAGAGCTACTATCGATTCTCGAATATACAATCGAATAAAAATAGTTAAATGTCGGACACCGGCGACAATAACATGCAGCGTAGAATATTAAAAACATTTTATAAATGTTTTGAAGTTAGATACATGGTCGAGCATGAATAGTCGTATGAAAGTTGGGTATAATGACAAATTATTTTTTCGATGCATAGTGTTCTAATACCGGAATGGCTGAATGTGGAATGTGCTAAAACAAAAGACACTTGCCAACCGCTAATGCAGTGGATGGGATTCTCGTTAAAAAGCGACGCAACATAAATATGAGGAGCCAGACATTGATTTAGCGTGCTCCGTTACAAAACCACATCACAAGTACTTGAGAACAAGAGAGATGTGCGATGATCCATAACAAACTCAAAGGTCAGAGGTTTCACTCCATTGAAGAGGAGATCACGTGAAAATGGTTCCTTGCACTTCTTCCACAACTTGCCTTTTAACCCTAAAACTGCCCGAACCTTCTCTTGCCTTCCTCCATTATATCTCCTTTATTTTATCTTTCTTTCTACCTATTTGTTTCACGTTCTCAGCATCCAATTAATTATTATACTTCCATTCAGAATTGAAATCAATTTAAGCCCAATCCCACTCTCAATACGATCCGCGTTTTCATGTTGAATTCAATCCGGAATGAGATCGATTTGGATACGCAAGGCTCAAACATAAATAATTCAAGCTTTTATGTTGGTTACTTGGTTTATGTTGGCGAACCTGTAGAAAAGGTTTTCTCCGTATTTTAAATGGGTTTTGTGGTTAGTGATTATTTTTAGAAGAATATATTGTGAAATTTAGAAACAATAAAAATGGATTTGTTGTGTTTTATTACCTACATCACTTTCACTAAGAAAACAAAATGACAAACGTGTGGCGTGTTACGAGTACAGTAGAAGTTAGCATCTATGGCAGATTGAAATCGATTTGAATCCTTGGTTTCCGTGGAACAAATATTCGATCCGATCCCACTTCTAAGAGGATTGTATCCATGCGCGTTTCCATGTACTATTCAATCGGAATGAGAACTCAAATCGTTTTGAATTCCGCAAAGAAACGTAGTGCTTGATGTAGATGGACATTTATAGAAATGGTTCTATTACTTCTGTTCTTGTAGGTTCAGAACTTAAATGCTTTGTTTTCTAAAACGGCATTTTTTTGGATTTAGGGAACCCCAAACGTATTTTTCCACTAAAATCTCGATAGGTATCAAATGTTTGGGTAGCTCGTACCTTCTCTACCTACTGTACGTAGTAGAGAAAGTAACAATGATGTGTTACGTTCATATGACTATCTCTACACACTTTCCTTCCAGAAGTTACTGTAAAAGTTGTTCCGCTTATGCCTCGCCTTTCACTACAATGGACATATTCGTACATATTGCCTATATGTTTTGGTACTGTTCAAAGCCCGCTTCTACTACATACGGCACCACAGGCGGTGGCACTGATGATACATGAAATGAGATGGCGCGGCGGGGGAAACCGGAAAAGCCTGAGTATACTTGCCCCTGAGCCGCTTTGTCCAACATAAATCTCACGCGCGGTCGCCTTGGGTCGAACTCGGGCCACTTTGCTGAGAGGCGAGCGGTCTAACCACCCGGCGACGGCGCGGCCCTTTTTCTGTAGCAAGATATTTTGTCCATCTCTTATGGTTTACCAGTTATACAAGTCCTCCAGAATTAACAGGACTTTAGAAAATTCAAGATATACATTTCATTTGCCATGAAAATACGTTAACAATATGGTATTTTAATAAAACTTGTAGAGCCATTTTTCAGAAAATAAACATTTTCGAAGAATCTTCTTTGTAAATTGTAGTTTGGGATGGGTTCTTTTTATATCTTCATGTAACATGTTGAGGGATGCTGAACTTGAGTATCGAGTTTGGTATTTAACCGACTTTTCGTTTTTCAAGTTATGCTGTTCACACACACACGCACACGCGCGCGCGCGCGCGCACACACACACACACACACACGCACAGTTCTTTTTTCTAAACATGTTCTTTTTTTTTAATTTTACACAGGGAATATGAAGACTATTTCTTGTGAAATCTCGATTTCGAATTTCTGTGTGGAATACAATACTTCCCCTACATGGAGAAGGTAAAAATACGTAGCATGGGGGACCGTTTCTCCATACGAACTGTAGCACTCTCATTTAACAGACGTTTGCTCCATGCAATACACATCGGCATTGGGGTCAAGCGGTCGTCACAGCAGAATGAAGTGCCAGGAAGCGCAGTGACCTTCGACCCTCCCTCTCCAGCTGGACTCTTACAACGGACACCTTTGACCTCATGAAAACGGGCTTAGAATAACAATCAATCATAAACAAAGCAGCGGTCTGTGTCATGTCCATGCATTCTACTTCAAGTGACATTCTAATAGAGAGAACCAAAGCACCAAGATATCAATACCATAGGAAGGAAATTATCTGTAATTCAATGACGTCTGTGTATCATTACATGTTCAATCAATAGTGCCAACAACCTTCTGCTTAAATTATTTATAATACCACAAAATACACATACTACACATGTGATAGTGCTTACATTAGTCCTCAAAGTGCAGATGCGGAATTTTGATGAAGTGGTTAAAACAAAGTGGAAGAGAACAATGTGCACAACTCACTAAAGTCGCATTATCACATTCCATATCACTTTCTCATCACACAGTCCAATATCAAAACCCACACTAGTTATATTTGCAAATGATGATATGGGTATGTCAATTTCATATCACCATCTATCATACACCATGCTTCAAGAGGGCGCGCTGTGGTCAAAACGCACGTGGCTTTGTTTACGTACAGAGTATATATTCTACATTGTGATGGTTTCGAACTGTCGATATTTACGTTGACGATACATTTTCTAACCTTATTTTTATGAAAGAATAGACGTAATTGTCATTGATAGGCAACAAAATAGCGGATTAATTCTTGACCCTAAAATCCGATTTGACAAAAAATTAGACGAAATTAATGAGGTTGATGAGAGAAAAACACATTATGAGCCTTGCATTCCTTAATTAAGAGAAAAATGCAAAATTTCAAACTGGGAAGTGATTGGTCTACTTTTTGGTGCTCGTGGAGCGATTACTGAATTTACTGTTAATTTATTGCAATTGCATTTGTTTTAGAAGATATTGGTTTATAAATGATCCATGATCCTTTGTACATTTTACAGTCATTTGTATACCACAATTAAATTAAATAAGTAATTCTAAAATGGTTAACTGTCCTATTTCCTATAATTTTGTACATTATTACACTTTATGAAACATTTTTACAATATACGATATTTTATCCTTTATCATTCATATTTAAAATGGTCTTTTTCTACAGATCTATTAGCAGACGTGTCATTATGACAACTCTAAAATAGGACAGCTACGCAACTACTGGATTTGCCCTCATATTTCCCTTGTACCTACAAAAATACTAGCAATAAGTTCTGCAAGTGTTTATTTCGAGTGACATGAAGTAGATATAGGAATAAGCGTTTGTAGGAACAGTTAGTGCAAGAGTAGAGAAAGTCATGTGAATGTTACACATCAGATTTTAATATAGGCACTTCATGAAGGAATGACTAATTTGTTCCCTTGCTTTCAATTTGATTGGAATGTAGGAGGTACTTACCAGAGGGAGAGGTAACCGCGCTCCAGGGGTATAGACTGCTAAGTGGGGTAGAAACTGGGGGCGAGAACCATAATATGTAGTGTAATAACAGACAAGGAAAAGAAGGCCTGAGAAGAGCAGGAGGGATGAGAGGCAGCAAAAACGGAACATATGAAATGTGTATAGTACATTACATAACAGAATATAAGCAGTTAGCATTATGGAGAGAAAATGCCTGAGGAAGAAACGAGGGCAAAATTATAGCTCTAAAAATGTTAATAGGAAAAGAAGAGTAGAAGCCTGGCAAGATTTTACGAAAAGCAAAAAAATCTGTTGTGTTGCACTCACATGACTTTCTCTACACTTGTACTAACATTCTTACAAACTCTTATTCCTATATCTTCTTCGTATTAGTTGACATAAGCATTTTTACAAATCCTTATTGCTTATTTCCTTGTAGGTACAAGGGGAATATTACAATACAGTAGGCTTTGTGCGATAGTCCAATCTTTTAAACCTTTGAGATCTCGTTCTCATTGCACGGCTCACATATAAAAAAATGAACGATGTTCCATTTCACGAAAGTTTTGTTTTCGGAAACTGATACAAATAACGAGGAATATCTCCGAAATGGTTCACTCTACAAAACAAAATGTTCGGACATAAATTGCGTGTCTTAGCAAGACCTACATTTTTTGTGCAGTTAGATTTTGTCTACCTCTTACGGTTTACGAGTTATTCAAAAGTCATCCAGAGTAAACAGGACTACATAGGCTATATCCAGAAAATTCAAAATATACATTTCATTTATCACCAAAATATCTCAAACATATGACATTTTAATCAAAATCGTTAGTTATTTTCAAGAAAATCAAAAATTTCCATTTAAGGATAGTTTAGGATAGAGCTATTTTCTTCAAAATCTTCGTGTCGCGTCCTTGAAAGACATTAAACTTAAATTCCAACCTTGGTTTCTAACCGACTTTTCGTTTTTGAGTTATGCTGTCCACAAACACACACACGGACATTTTTTTAAATGCTTTTTTTTTTTTTTTTTTTTTTTTTTTTTATTTATTTATTTATTCAGGGGGTCTCAAAACATACTTCCGGTGAATAAGGAATACCTACAACAGAAGAACACAAAAGACAGGAAGGGGATAACTAAAATGGAGGAGCGAAAGGCCTGGGTGCCATGCAAGTCGACGTAGCAATTAACAATTTGTTTAGTTTAGATAAATGTAAAGGAAGTTATGCAAATAAATAAATGAACGCATTAATTCATTCGTCCTCAGTGGGGTGACTGCGCAATTCTGGAGCGGATTTAGCTATGTACACCATGTCAAGGTAACTGCCACCATGTAACCTACAAATAACCATCACCGTAACTCAGTTACAATAAGTGGTTTATCACATTGCTCCATCACATCTTTACTGTGACACGGTGACAACGGCAAGAACTTGCGACGTGAATGATTTGGAATCGTTAGTTTTAACATGTATTAATTTACAGCCGTCAAGATTTAGGTAGATAAGTGTTTTGTAGGTGATTCACGTGAATGTTTATTTGGAATTGTAATATGTAGTGCTTATGTAAGTGTTCAATACAATATATATAAAAGTTCAGTCTTAGGTTTGTCCGCGTCAAAACAAACCCATGTGACCAGTGCACCGTGGTACAACAGGGTAGCAATGCGTGCAGGGAATAGTCCCATTCTAGTAATCTGAGTTTTAGAATGAATTTATCGTTAAATGATATAGTATTCTACACAAATACCTGAGAGGTTAATTGACGCTGATGTATACTGATAAACAGAACTACAAGTCCCAACATGCAACTCGTGTGAATTACCTCATATCTGAGTATTGTTTACAGCAGCAGTTTCTATTTAGAATCATAGCGGACGGTTTCGGTGAATTTGCTCTTGCGTCTTCGTCGACTTATGTAAAGCATAAGGCGGGAAAACCATTGACTAGTGGTGAAAAAACAATAGTGTTGAACGTGTATTATAAGTTGTGTGAGAAATATCCAACTGTTCCCGTCAAAGAAGTAGTGAAATTAACTTCTGAGTTCACCGGTATTTCGAGTACCAGTATGTAAGTGCTCGTAAAGAAAAGCAATAATTATGACGTGTGCATCGTTTATTTTGTTGCGACTATCAATCTTATCGTCTCTAGTTACCTGTTAGTCACTCTTTAAACTGACGGAATAAGGGATCGTTTCCTTTCTGTTACGTACCGCATGCACTCAACACATAGTTGTGACAGTATTTCTGGCGCGAATGGCGGAAGGATACATTATAACTTGCACTGGCCACCTGGGTTCAGTTTCGCGCGGGTCAACCTTAGAATGAATAGATAGTAAGTACAACACAATTTTGCAATAAATACACTATACTCAGCACTGTGAAGTTATTTAATGAAGAGATTTGTTTCAAAGCAGCAATATTTTGTAAAGTTAACCAACAAACGTTTTATCCGTGGACAATTCTTGTGTACAGAGCAATACTTGGATATCTAAAACACTTCTAAGTTAAATCATTCTCTGTTCTAAATATCACAAAACAATCTACTGACTAGCTTGAAGCTAGTAATTTCCATTGTAAGGTTGGCAGTACTTGAGTTTAATGTACAATGTCACTTATTTAATACATGCATAGCGGATAGAAGAGAAAGTGTGAGCCCTCCCGCTAGTTCACTGCATGATCCGTGGTCCCGTGGCAACTGACCGAAACTGCGGCGTGACGATCGCAGTCGCCTCAAAATGCGACCGAACTGCCTATAATGTGATTCGGAAGTACAGACATAATTTTATACGTATGCGTTGTGTGTTATGAGTAATTAGGTATATAACTTGTGAAATTGCTTCTAAGTTTGTGCATAAATGTGTGTGTTCTTCAAAACGTAAGTTTCAAGCAACATCAATAATTGATTAAAAATGCCAATTTGTTTTGTACCCGGGTGTCGTTCAGGATACAGAAACTGCTCAGAAGCTAGACTTTTTTTACTCCTTCTAAAGATAAAAATTTGTTTTGCAAACGGGAAAAGTCTATTCCTAGGAAAGACTCTAAATTATCTGTTAAATCTAGTATTTGTGACAAGCATTTTCCAGACGACTTCTTAGTGAAAGTTGATTCATTCGTTGTGCATGGAAAACTAGTTGAAATCTCTAGAATTAAATGGCGGTTAAAGCCAGGGGCAATTCCCTGTATATTTCCTAATTTACCCAGGTACTTAACTACAGTGCATAAATCCCGAAAATCTCCACAAAACAGAGACAAAAAGTTACTGAAAAAGCAATATTCAACAATCAGTAAATTACCAGATGCAGGATCCAGTTAACCAGTTCATAATTCAAACGCACCGTCCTTCAACAATGAGGAAATCACAGAAAACAGTTCTAATTCCTCCAAGGTCACAAACACAAGTGTCAATAATGAAATTGCTACACTGAAGAAAAGAATTAGAAACCTCAATAGAAATTTAGTTAGAACTAAAATCCTGCTATCCAAAGAGAGGGCTAAATTTATAATAGTAGAAGAGAAACTCCTACTAATTGTTGCGATCATAAACGCAATTTAAATTGTTTAAGTAAAAAACAAAAGCTGGTTCTAGATAGAATGCTTAAAAAATGTCAGACGAGCTCGAAGGGGATGCGTTACACCAATGAATTTCTATTAGAAAGCTTGTTATTTAAAATTAAAAACCCTAAATGTTATAGACATTGCTTAACACATGAATTGCTGCCCCTGCCTTCTGAAGCCCATTTAAGGAAATTATCTAAAGGGATAAAGTGCACAAATGGTATAAATAGCAATGCTCTAAATGCGATTTCTACTGCGTTCAATCTACCCTTCTGAATGTGTGGTTAATATTCTTTTGCAAGTCGAGGCTATTTTAGAGAAGAAAATGTGCTCGTCTGAAAGTTTGTGGGGTGATATATTTTACGAGTGCTTAGATAACATAGACGAAATCATATTAGGACCCAGTGCAATAGGATGCTGTGTGGAACACAAACTGGATTTAGTTGGAAAGTTAACACTACATTACATGAAGTGTCGCTTATTTTTTCGTACCAAGGAAATCAGTAGAGAAATGACGTCATGGAAGTCAGCAAAATCAACACGTAAACCCTCCAAGGTCTCCAACATCTAAATCCACGGTGAGTTTCGATATTTTATATACATAACATACATAATTTCCATTATGGTTTAATTTTTCAGCGTAAATTCACGTAAGCTGATATTTCCCATTGTTCTTCATTAATTATAATACCATTAATTATAATACCCATTATTGTAAAATAACATCCTATATTATGTGTAAGGGAAAGACGATGTTTCAAAACAGTATTTCAAATATTCGTGTTTACGATTTTAGGTATTTAAAATGCTAATTGATAATATGAAACCCATTTTCACCATGCATTCGTGAACTAAAGTGAAGCGACCGCGACACCAGTGCCATCTTGTGAGCGAACCATAGTAACTCCCGAAGAGCTCACACTATCTCTTCTATCCGCTATGGTACATGTATTTAGGCTTTCACGGCCGATGTCTTGACTATTAGAAATGTTTAGTTCTTCCGGGCTTGTAGGCCGTGGTCTAGAAGGTATTGTAGATACCAACGTTTTGCCAAGTACTGCGCTTGGCATCATCAGGGTAACACAGTCCGCTGTCTGCACTGGTGAATGTGGAAGCAGAGAAACAGTGGAAGTGAAGACCGTTAATATCCGTTAAGGTTATTTATATGGGTGAGGGTGTGCGGAACATTGTTGCGCTGGCTACGGTAGTGATTGGCCAGTTGTAGGTGGGGTTTTATTACAACTGTTTGGTGTGCCTGAAAGTTTATCTACGACCGGTATCCATGCTTTATGTACACGTAGTATTTCTTCTTTGCGATTGAAGTTGTCTTTGTGTTTGTAGATTTCTATGGCTTCCCTTTGTAGTCGAGTATAGTAGTTAACTGTAGAAGACAGGCCTCTGGTTTCTTTAAGGTTGACAGCATGGCCGAATGATAAGGCGTGCTCTGCCACAGACGATTTATCTGTATGTCCCAATCTGGAGTGACGCTCATGGTCTTTTAATCTGGTGGCCACACTGCGCATGGTAGTGCCTATATATACTTTGCCGCAACTGCAGGGGACTTTATGTACACCTGCAGATGTGTGTGGGTGGCACTTGTCTTTGGCCGATCTCAGGAGATCTTTGATCTTGTCTAAAGACCGACAATAAAAGGCAACAAATTGTGGGTTCTTTTAAATTTAATTTACACAAAAGCCATTGAATCTATTGAAATACGCCAAAGGAAAAAGTTCTTTATTCAATTGTTTATGAATATAGCCATAAATGAAGAACCTTCAGTCAATAATAATTCAACCAGGTGATAATTTTTTTTTATAAAAATATTTTTTTCTAGAAAACTATAAACTTTTCAACATTTTGGCATTAGACTTTCTTGTTATTCACAACATGAGAAATTTGCTGTTAAAGTCTGGCAGATCATTTCACTTCCACCTGTATAGTATGCAGCAATAATGATGAGAACAATAGACATGGCCAACAAAACAACCTGGCTCTACTTTTACAACCTGTCAGTCATGTCTTTATTAAAATGCTACACAAGCTTTTATTTGAGTTCCAAATTCTCTAACACTGGAGTTTCCCTACCTTTTGATGTCTTTCTTTTTTCCATAGGAGAATGGAGAGAGATCTCGATTCAAAGTTTCACACACAAGACAGCACTCTCCCCTCACACATACCACTACGTTCATCCTCTCACACAAACAGTTTGCACTTTCAGTAAGTACTATTGCTATAGTAGCTACAAAACAATGAACATGGGCCCAGCCAATACAGTTATCTTGCGCGTAAAACTTGAGAGCAACATCACTGTATTGGCTAGGCCCATGTTCGTTCTTATTTTGTAGCAACTATAATTAGTAAAACGTGTGCAATTCTATTTTAGGAATGAAACTTGACAAACAAGCATTCCATTAGATACCTGTGCAACATTGTATAATAGTAAACTAATATTATTATTTATAAAGAAAATGTAAATTGACTTTTCTTTTCTAACATACATATGACAAGCAATAACCTTGGTTAACCACAGGGAGGTAATAAGCAACAAATACCTTACTTCCAGCAAACAAGATTATAACAGTGCGACAAATATTGACCATCAGCGAACACTCCATGACATCTGTTGGGGCTTCAGAAAACTACTTACAAAACTGTCCCCTGTGTATCACTTCCCGCATAGTTGGGAAATTGTATGGCTAGATTTTGCACAAGGGTAACTTCAATGAAAATACAGAAATGAATATATTACTAATAATTAAAGCAAAACAATGCTTGGCTTATTTCCATGGAATGCACACTCTTGAATGAGGACTTTCAAATGGAACTGCTATTGGAAGTTATTGCACATCACATTCAGCATGCAACAGACAAAAGTGGCGCCTTAACCTCAAAATAACTGTGTTCCTTTGCACTGCATGAGAACTGCTGTCAATTTCTTGCAACAGCAGACATATGACAATGCAGTTAATTCATTTCTCCAAACTAGCAATTTTATTTCTGTTTTAGGTAAATGGCAACACGTTGAAAGTAAAATTCCTGCATTATTGCTTACACCAATCAGCACAACATAAAACATAATAAGCACATTCACCAAATGATCCATCACATACAGGTCATTGGCATAACCAATACAGCACTACAATATGACAACCTGTAATTGCATGTTCTCAGTATTTGGCATCATTTAATCTTCAAAAGCAATAATATAGCCTTTTACATTTCAGATTAAAAAACACCAATACTTATTGAATATGCTAAAAGATCAATACTTAACACTAAAATGGTGGAAGGGGTCAAAGCGACCCTTATTCAAATGTAAGCCTTTACCCTCCGTTGGTTGCTAAGGGCCTAGGAGACCCCTATGTTTATTTAAACGTTCTAGTTTTCAAACGAACACACCTATACAATCGCCTGACTAGGACATCTAGTGTTTGCAAGTGTTTGAATTTGTTCTTCAAATGTCACTGCTTTTACTAATTGTCATTATAGGTACAGATTCCTGCTGTTTTAGTGTTAAACCTAGATTTATAGTGCTCTTTGTGATACAATAAAATACGGAAGTACAACAGAATGCACGTGATATTTGTTTGCTAATTATTTGTTTTTGAAAAGTTCCTTAAATTTTTTAGCAAAACAGAGTTTACGAGCATTTGTAATATTTTTCTTTTTATTTTAAAATTGTTAATATGTAGTAAACATTGTGAAACAGAGCGTTATCTGTTCTCAAATATCAAAATGTTACATATGTGCAAATACACACTATAAATATTTGGTAATGTTGCCTTATACAGGCTTATTGATGCGCAATCTCACTAAACCATGCCAACTTGACATGAAGAAATGCACTACATCCCCCCTAGCATAACTAAGAGGTTGGCAATCACCAATCACAGAAGAACACAGGTAACGGAACAGAAGCGCAAACTGAAGAAACGGTAGCACAAACTAAATAGCGAAGTAATGTTAGCAAAGAGGAACAGAAGTAACACTGAAACATTATCACGAGAGAATGTAAATAAAGAAGAAAAGGGGACATAACATAAGCACAAAATGTTATGAAATGAATGTTTGCTTTTTCCTCATTCTCTTCAGCTGTTAATTGTCAATAGAAATCTTTTTTTACCCCGGCACGACAGCCCACGAAGGGCCAAGGCCTACCACCCAGCCGCTGCGTCCCCCACCTCTACCCACTACAGGCGTCATTGGTGAGGTGCAGTACTGGAGGGTGGGACATGGTCAGCGCCCTGAGCCCTCCCGGCCAGTTATGCGGTCTTCTAGACTTGGGGCCGCTACTTCTCCATTAAGTAGCTCCTCAATTGGTCCCCCCGGGACCTAACGAGGTTGAGTGCACCCCATGCCAGACCTCCCAGAGGAGATAATGCTGGTACCGGGGATCAAACCCGGGTCCTCCACGCCAGAGGCAAAAATGCTACCAACTGTGCGCTACAGAGGTGGTCCAATAGAAATCTACATTTCAAATAATGTGGTATTCACCAGTAATTTGCCACAATTATTTTCAGTAAAATCTGATGTTCAAAGCATTCTGTTTGTCAATCACCTGCCACATATAACTCTTATAAATCTTTGTATTTGTTTCATAAACAGACATGAAATACCTACATTTATCTACAGCTTGAACCAATAGCTGAACCCTTACCCCCAACTGCATAAGATTATGGCTTCATATTTATTTCAAGTTATGTGATTCATAAACATTTGATCACAATATGAAGGGATCTTCATTTATTCTGTAATTGTGGAGCTCAGTGAGAGATCTTTTTGGGTTGAATTAAGGAATATATGCATAAATAAAAGTGTTTCTAACTGCCCAAATTGACCATTTTGAAGAACAATAGTTTCCCACCTTCTTTGTATCTACGTGTCTATGGTCTCGTTAGCCACGTGTTGCAGAAAGTTAGTTACATTCCCTTATATGCACTGTCAGCTGCACATTTCCAACGTCTTGCAACTCATATGCTACTACCACTTGCTACTTTCATTTTTCATGAGTTTCTCTCCTATGTTACGCACCCACTAAGCCTGTATACGGCAACATTAGAGTCTGTATACTCAACACGTGTGCAGTTCGGGCGCTTCTTTGAGGAACCCTAATAATTGTTTTAGAACAATCCGTTCCTCTTGAGTGCTTCCAGGCAGAGTTGCAACATCTTAACATGAACCTTTGCAGCTAATGAAAAAGAAAAGAACTGAAATTCAGAATTTTGGCAACTGAGACTCCACATGGAGTGAACATATAACTGTCACTCCCTATTGGTGTTCAAGGGTAGGGATAGAGGTTTACCTTTTCTGAAGCGTGGAGATGGATTTATGACAGGCATTAGTTGTGGGTAGTGCACATTTCGTTTGAGCAGCAACTGCACATGTGTTGAGTAAACAGACTCTACCAAATGGTTGTCTACCATGTTCACCCACTTTAGACCAAATTATTTGACGCTCAAGAAAATCTTACAAAGTAACAAAATTTCACTTTCACTTTGGCTTTAGAAGTATGGAAAACATTCTGTTTCTAACCATCAATTTACCTGGTTAGAAGACCGAGAAAATGTCATTTCGTTGACCGAATTTTCATCCACAGCTGCCTACCGCTGATGGTCCTTTATTAAGTGAAGATGATCCAAGTACACAAGCTAAATATAAACTTCACAAAACATCAGCACCAAGTATTATACATGGAAGGATGTGAAAGGAGACATTTAAATATTTGATGTCAATCTCAAGTTTGTATTTCAAATATTAAATAATGAAACAGATCTTTTGTTCTAGTCACATATTAAGTAGCACACTGCACTACAGCACTACAGGTTGATTTAAAGGAATCTCTAGTATCAGATCTATGTGCAAACATACATCGCAATACCACACACACACACACTCACAGACATACTGAAAAGTACTTGATAGCCAGTGACGCCCATCACATATGTAAGTCACAGTAGCACATTCAGACTGACTAGGGGCATTTTGACTTCATCACTGCACTTTCCTTAACTAATATCCTATATAATACTATTCCTTGGTTTATGTATTTCCACAACTCGCAAGAAATACAAATGTTATTTAACCACACTGTTCGGTTTCACTATGAAGCACAGACTGAAGGAAGTGAACTGCTCAGTCTAAGGACATTACAGATTCCTTGCTTGCCCGTGTCATGTTCTGAACGCGTGGTCCACCCAGGTAGCTTATAGGGTTGCCAAATGTTCGCTGTTCTCCTGGCAAAAAGATTGGGGACAATACTGTTGTTGGTTTCAGAGTAATGGGTTCATTATTGGGTTCATTCAGAGAATCTGAAAACAGAGTTACCAACATCACAACATTCAGACAAAAGCACTACCAAGAAATATTAGTACAGTTATTTCAAATCAAGAAACAGTCTGCAGAGTGTCCACTCTTTCATTAAAAAAAAATCATATGACTTTCTGTTAAGCTTCATACAAAATGTCATGCTCCATGTTGACCATGATTAAAATCTGCATAGAAATTACTTAAGGGACTTCAAATAAATATTTAGTTTGTCAACAATGCTGTTACCAGGGCCATATCAGTGCTACTAGTGTTCCAAAATGTTGTCTCACGGGAGTTTATTTAGATGCCAGCCAATGGAGGTGTCGCTTTTAAGAACACATAAAACCATCATGTGGGCCAGGTTTGAACTCCCAACCTTGAGATCAGTGGGCCAGAGCCACCCATACTTCTGTTAAAGGCCTTCTGTATTACCAATGCACACTTGCCAACCTTGTGAAACTGAAACTTAGAAAACCCTTTCATCCAGCAAAGCACAACAATTGTGTGATGACTTGAAATTTAAAATGTGTAAAATGTTCAGTGCAGTAAAGCTATAAAAATTGCATTTAAAATAATTGAAATGTTGTTTTCCAAGAATCCTTGAAAACCTAGTTTCTAATATTAATTCAAGTTTGGAGACAAAGCCATTTTCTTCCGAATATCTTCCCAGTACATACTTGTGAAGTATGTGTGCTGTATTCATTACTTCCCTAACCAGTGCTTTCCCTAACATTGGTTTAATGTCTCCCTAGGCATGAGTTAAACATGCCCGAGTGCATAAGAACATGGACGGTACTGATATGCACCATTCAGTTTGCAATCTTAACTTGCACTATAATGCAATACAGTTTAATGTTTTGTAGTGAAAGTCTATAACAGTGTGAATCTATCTACAAAGCTGTAAAAATGCCTCTTTTGTTGTAAAACTGTAAAAGGCCACTCCTGTACATTTTACATGCAAATTATAAAAGTTGGCAAGTACACCAGCATTAAAAATGCCGATATTGAAATTTCTTTTTCATAAACACAATTTTGAAAAAATCATGACTTCATGCTTTATATTTTTAATCTTTGGGATTATTTTAACATGGGATTTTTAAAACATTAATTACTGTCCTAAATAAAAATGATTTTTCCAACTGGAACATTTTAAATGTTAAAAATTTAAGTTACCCAAAATAGGAGATGCCAGAAAATCTCCAAGTTAAAAAAAAAATACAAAGATCCCAGTGAAACACTTCTGACCATTACAGGCTGAGAAAAACAAAAATTTGTAGAAAAAAATGTAAATTTTACAAAATAGACATTACTATGGCAATGCTTTTCTAGATTCTTGTATAAACAAATGATATATTTTTAACTATATTATGTTATTGGAAAGGGGAAATTCATTTAGAAAATGAATAAAGAAAAGAAATAAATTTTATGATTTCAAACTATTTAAAGCCCTTTAATTTACATAACATTATCAGCATGAGCCTTTAAAGTCATCTGCATATAACACAAGCAGATATTTCCTACACATAAACAGCAAATAGAATAATCAGTTGACTTTCCAAGAGTTACAATGTTTTTTTACATTCCTAACCAAAATTTCTTTACGTGGTTTTTCAGTAATTTTAATTTCCTTTCCAAAAGTGGACACCCTGGTTATGAAATGTAAAATAAATGTTAAAGTTTCTAACCTCTGTAATCCACCTCATCCTCAACAATTGTAGAAAATTGTGCTGGAGAACAGTTTTGACCCTGTTTTGTGACCTGGTTATTATTTTGAAGTTGCCCCTGATAAAAATCAGACACATGTTAAAATTTAGAAAGGATGTTAACATTCACATGCTTAGTCATTCCATTAAACTGAAGAGCTACTTCAAAGTTTATAATTACAAAGCAAGATGCATGCGAGCATATTACATTCTGTGCTAAATTTTCAAGGCTTTATAATGCAAAAAGTCAAATTTTTGTACAGCTATTACAGTATTTAAAATTTCTCTACAGTACAATAGTAGCATACCTACACTTAAAGCCCAAATGCATACAACTTCAAACATCTTTTTTGTCAGATAATAATGGAAGATAGAAACTGTTCATAGAGTGAATGATTATCTCAAGCTTCCAGCAAAAGTTTCCAAAGACATGCACTGCACTTAATACTGCCTTCTACTGCAAGTGGGTCTATTAGAAAATTGATTGTACAAGAACATCGTCTTTCAAATTAAAGAAAGACAAATTCTAACTGTAGAAATCTGTAGGTAGACTGTCTTGATGTGCAATGTAGAAACCTTTGCATTCAAAAGAGCTTAAAGTGTAATTTTTGGGGTGAAAATACATCAAAATAAATAGCTAACATATCTGGTGCCATAGACTGTTCTGACCTTCAAGAAACTGCAGCCTAAGTGTGACATGGGGTTCATTTACCGACTGTTTTACAAAATTGTCTTACAAAATCTTATTCTTATATCTATTTCATGTTAAATGTTTGTAGAAATACTTTTATTACACACAAAAGGAAATAAGCAATAGTCAAATCATTCCTATGTGGCAGCTTTGAAATTCTGTGTTCCTTTCAGAGCCATGAGAGAAAAATTTAGTGCGACTTAGCACTTTAACAAAAGTATGAAGTATTTGAAAATTCAAACCTATTATAAAAATATCTTGGAAATGGTTAGTTGTAAAACATAGTCATCTGCATATGAAAACTGCATCTACTTTGAAGGTTTGTTTCTCATTAATCATATTAGAACATTAATTGGACTGTGATTAGCAACAGTGATCCAAACGCCAAAATGCAGTAATGCAGTCGAAATTCATTGTCGATGAGTGATGTGTACAGTGAACTTTGAAGTAGGATGTACAGATGTTCATGATGCAAACAGCAAGGGAAGAAAGTGAATGTCAACTGATCTTGTTCATCAAGTGGATCAGGTGCTTTGAGAAAATCATCAGTTTACAATTTCTGCACTGAATGATTTGATTCCCAAAATTTCAAAGTCAGCTCTCCATACTTTCATGACCGAAGTGACTGAAAGCACAGGCAGCTGTCTTCTATGATTGTGGGATTGGAAAGTTGGTACAACACTATGATAAATGTCTATGTCAGCGCTGCAAATATGCACAGAAGTAGCAAATAGATGTAGCTAAATGTTGCAAATAAATATTTTTGATTTTCACTATCATTTTGATTTTACAACCAATTGGACCTTGAAAAATAATAACCCTTGTATTATCTTCCTTTCATAGAAGTTTGAAAACAGTGTTGTTGTAATTAATTTAATTTAAAAGGTGTCAAGTTATTGTCCGGTTGATAATGGAGGAAAGTTAACCTTCGAAACGCGTCCCGGAAAAATATTTTGTAAGTGTTGTTCAGTGTTATTAATTAACTCACCTTTTAAATTAAACCCTTGTATTATTGAACATAAAGCTATTATTTTACAATATGCAACACTGAACTGTTTTTAAGAAAATTAACAGTTTCTTTTCCTTTTTTACTTTCTTTACCACATAATTATATAATAGGTAGAGAAGGTATTTCATTTTACCAAAAATCTGATACCAAGATCTCACTGGAAGTACATATTTTGGGGTCCTATGAATCCAAAAAAGAAAGCAATTTTGGAACAAGTTAGTGTGTGGGTGTTTCCATCTGTGAACAGCATAACTCAAAAACAAAATTGATTATATACTAAGCTTGGATTCAACTTCACAGTCTTCCAAGAATACAACATGAAGATTCTGAAGAAAATCCCCGCATCCCACACTACCTTTTACATGGAAAAGTGTTTAAAAATGTTTATCTTCTCAAAAATGGCCCTAACAATTTTGATTAAAACACCATATGTTTAATGTATTTTAATAACAAATGAATGTCTAACTTGAATTCTCTGGGAATATCCTTTGAAGTCCTCTTTATTCTAGATGAATTTCGCATAACTGGTAAACCATAAGAGATAGACAAAAACTGTAGATCTTGTTAAAACACAAAGCTTTTTGTCTGATAAAGCTTTTTGTGGAAATAATTTTTTAGATACTCTTTGTTATTGGTTTGAATTTTCAAACAGTTATGCTTTTCTCAAACAGGAAGTTGTTCATTTTTTATGTCCTGGTCATACAAACAGAATGTCAAAGCCATCATATAGTAACCAGGTATTAAAAGATTTGACTATCGCTTAACCTGCTGTATTCTTCTATTCCAATTGTACTCATAAGGAAGTATGTAGTAAAACCATTTGAACAAACTTTTCTGTCGATTAAGCTGTAGAAGATAAAAGAATAAGCGCTTTTAACAGTTTGTGCAAGAGAGTAGAGAAAGTCATGTGAGTGCAACATACCAGATTTCTTTTTGTTTCTTTTGTTTTTCCCATACACGTTGTGTTTATAGTGTATTCTTTATTAATAGTAGTCCACTTCAAAAACTATTTATTTACAAATTCTAATTAAAATAGCCTCTTCATAATTATGTATTAAAATGCTAACTTATCTCTGAAACCTTAAAATGCACTTATTTTAATTAAGGAAAAATTGAAGCTAATAACAGCGAAGCAACAGAATCTAAATTAAGAACAAATTAGAAACTAAAAGGTTAATAAATATATCCCTTAATAAGGAAGAATTTGACACAGAATATAAACACATTATTAACATTGCAGTAATTCATGATTTTAATACAGGTTTTATACGTAAAAAGGTAGACAAATTTAAATATCAAAAGGCTGTAAAAGAGGTTTCTACCCTCAAGAAAATAAAAGATAATTGTATTTTTAAAATGTTTACTTACCATCTGTGGGCTAATAAAAAAATTTACAAAAATGTTAAAAGAATATGGAATAACTTCAGTCCCTCAAAATAAATTTAATATACAAAATTTACTAAATTTTTCTAAAAAGGATAAAACTCAAAATTATAAAAAATCTAGTATTATCAATTTAGCTATTTGGATTGTGATAGGTTATATATTGGTAAAACTAAACATCATTTAGAAACGAGAATAAAAGAGCATTTTAGAAATATTAAATATGAACAAATTGATAAATCAGCTGTGGCAAATCATTTTTGGTCATTTAATCATGAAGTAAATCCAGAAGTTAAATTATTAAACCAATTAAATGGACCTATAGATTTAATGGTTTAGGAAAAGATATTCATTTTAAAAAACAAGAGCCGCGTTATGAATTTTGAAATACTACCAATAGATTGTATTTATAAATTTTTGTTTTCAGAGGTTGGTAACAAATAGATATTTTAAGTTGAGCATCGGTAACTATGGTAACTTGTTTGGATAGCTTTGAGAATAAGTTGGGTGCAACTTGAAACTATAGTCAACAGTATACCACCTTGCAATATTAATAAGATAAGTGGAGCTTTTAGTTTCTAATTTGTTCTTAATTTAGACTTAAGATGCAAGTTTCTCTTTTCATACACAATATTCATCTTTGTGATTATAATGCTATACATTCTTGTATATTTTGGTTTTCAGTATAGTTTAAGTATGCCATTATGAACTTCTACTGTCTCTTGAATGACTCAGAAAGTAATGTAGCTGTGATTAAATAAAAATAACAAGACTTGACTTTGGACACAAGACTCTCACACACTGCCATTTTTACAATGCAAGGACCCACCTTCCGAATGTCAACTTAGTCAGTAAACCTTAACCATCAAGCACACGTTCAGAGAACGTCCAGCATATGATGGGAAAATTCTCGTGTATTACATTCATATTACTTTCTCTACCCTCTATTGTTTATTAGTGGGTGTACAAACTACTACAAAGTTTGTTTTTCTACCTACTTTGTTACAGTAGATATAAACTTCTACAACAACATGTACATTACACATTTTGTTATGGAAACAATGGAAATACCAATAGTGAAATGTTTAAAAGCTGAATGCTAACACTGACCTTAAAATTGCATATTCTTTTCATGCAATGACAAGAAACAACTGAATGTTGACAGGACTTCAAAAGAATGACAAAGTATTGAACAATTTGAACCATTACTTATGAATATCTCAGAAATGGCTTATTCCACAAATAATTTAAATAATAGAGAACTACAATTTTCCCAAAATACATTTTCCTCTATCACTATCACTTAAAGTTCACCCATTATGAAGATTATGTAAATTTCCTCCTGAAGGAAGAGAATTTGAGGAACTATTCCCAGAAAATACAAGGTATGCATTTGATTTCTCATATGAATATGTTAAATACTCGGTATTTTAATAAAAAAAAAATCATTAGAACTATTTTTCAGAAAATCAAAACTTTGGAAAACTGGTTCATGTAAAGAGTAGTTTGGGGGATATTTTCTTGAAAATCCTCATGTTACATCCTTTAAAGGTGCTGAACTTAAATACCAAGTCAACCTTTTATCTGACTATTTTTAAGGTTTGCTGTTCATAGACACAGATGTGCATGCAGATGCACACGCACGCACGCACACACACACACACACACACACACACACACACACACACACACACACACACACACACACACACACACACACACACACACACACACACACACACACACACACAATTTTGTGGGTTCAGAGGTCCAAAACACCTATATTTCTGGTGAAATTTCAACATTTATATATTATGATTTTTGCTCATAAATTAATGCAGAACACGTGCTTGCTTGTGTGATACCACGCACTATGATATCAACCAAATGAAAACATACTTTTCTCTGCACCACAAATAAGCTTTTTATTGCTTTTTTAAATAATGGATTTTGTGTTCAGATTATTCCGAATTTCAATTTGCAGGGTTCTACTTTATTCTTTTGCATTACAAGTAATTTTATATGAATTTTGTTTTTTAATTTTGAGATTATCACAATGTATATTTGTCATAATGGATTAACAAAGTGATTTTTGTTATTATTATTTATATTATTATTGTTATTAAATAATTTTTAAAATTAAAAACTGTAACAATTTTTTAAACATTCCAGCTCCTGTAGGGAAGAGTGGTAAAAGAAAATATATATATAGCATACTTTCAGCTCAACATGGTCATGGTGTCTCGGTTGTTGGTATATCTTTGTCTTTTCACATTTTTTGCTTTCTATTTTTTGTTATCTTTTAGCACAGTTAAGACATTTTGTTTTAATTTACAATATGAACGAGTCAACGTACACACTTAAAACTTAAACTTTGTCAAGCTGTAAAATCTCAGAACATTTCTGGAGACTTTCAGTTCCATTCTCAGTATGGTGGCATGACAATCATCACAAATATCTTTGAAAAGTTTCCACAATTTAATAACTTTATATAACTAAAGTTTTAAGAGTATACATTTATTCATTTACATTTTAAAATTAAAATAGAAATTAAAATAACTTTGCGGTAAGTAATGGTTCTGTTTTTAATATTTACCATACATTTTTATTTGTTGAAAACCTCTATTCTACATCTTGGAGCAAAGGATCCTCTTGTAGGAAGTTCAAACTTTCCAGCGAGAGATGAACTAACGACTACTATTTTCTAATAGACCCTATCCACAACTCTCTGTACAAAATAGATGAAACAAAGCTTAAAAGAGCTTAGATAATTAAAAGCTATTAACTTGGCAGCTGATTGAAGAATAACCTTTCATACCATGATTTCAGACGGTGTGTGAATTGGAAGCCATTTCCATAATTTCAAAAGTTCAAATGCAATTGAAATACACTGTACAAAGTTAAGCAGTAGAAAGAAATGTTTGAATGAAGCTCTGCTACAGTTCACCTCTAATGCTTAAGAAGCCAAACAAGCATGCACTAGGTACTGCATGCCTCAAGGAACACGCTTTTCATTCTGTTTGCACTTATAATATAATCACCTTCAAGTACTGTTAGTTACAGTTGTCAGGCATATGGTGTTGCCGTGAACTCAATACTGCCGAGCTCGTCTATGCTATACGGCAACTTGTGATTGTGCACCTGGAAATGTTCACTCAGTTCATAGTACCTACATATATGACATAACTATTCTAAAGTCTACCTACAGTAATCTTTCTGATGCTAGAATGTTGTCTGAGTTAAATGCAGTGCATAATATCACAGAAAAAACAGCATTAACTATCAAAACTTTCTCCTCCACTTTTTCTGTTTTGTGCAAAGGGTTTACAATTTTTAGAGGTTAGGTAACCTAACCTCCACCGAGTATGCATTGAAAGCCAGCAAAGACATTAGTACAACTTTGCTTTTTGTCACAAACTTTATTACATCCAACTTTTCCATAAACCTCTAGTCTTAATACATATTTGTAATGAGCAAAATACTGTCTTCTTATAAATTAATACTGGAGTAGTTTTCAAAAGTTTCAACAATTACTTCTATCAATAAAATTTAATAATATAAAACATTAAGAAAACTAAAAACTAAACTGCATTGATTTATAATTGGACACTGTAAACATACAGGGCAAACCCACCATCCATAAGTCATTTATTCTGGAAAATACAACATTAAAAGTGTTTACACAAAAATATTTATAACTAAAGCACACTTGACGTTTCACTTGTATCACTTCAAAATTCTAAGTGGGAAAGGGAATCAAATAGGGCACCATCAAATAGGGCACCATTTGTTTTGAAGAGCCCTATCTAAAGGTGTCCTATTTGATCCCCTTTCCCATTTAGAATTTTGAAGTAATACACTACTGGCCTCCAGTTCCCATTATGACTGATGTAGTCATAAATATTTTTATGTCAAAAATGTTGCTGCCATATTTTCTCAAAATAAGTGACAGTTATGGTTCATCTGATTCACCTGTATAAGACAAAATAGTAAATGTGGCAACAATCTGTAAAGAACTTTGTCTAGAATATTTACATATGTTGTTAAAAACAAATGTTGAAACTGAAATACTTTTTGCTCACAGCCAGGAACAAATCATAGATGGAGCTCTTAATATTGCTACTTTTAAACTTTGCTATTTTCTGCCATAAGCATGAATGGAATTCCTTTAATATAATTTCACAAACCACATTGAGTTTGAGGCACAATGCACATTAGCAACATTAAGGATATCCTTAAGATGGCTAAAGTTCTTTGTTATTAAAGCCATAAAGCTACCTTATTTGGTAGAAGTTAGGTTAACTTTCAGTACACAGCAGCTTTCAAAACACAATATAAAATATATAATTAAAAACATTGGAGTAAAAATTATATTTGTCTTGTAAAATTTATCACATTGTTATAATTTTTCATTTTCTGAATATTTCATAAAACAATATAGAAAGTGTTATACATGATTCTTTGGTTTTTGGTATGAATTTTCTAAATTTTACTTATGCAGAGAAGAGAAAGTGTTGTAGTATAAAAGCTCAAAGTGGTCATGTAGACTGCACACTACCTCTTAACAATTAGTAAACACTTTTTATTACAATTCTACTTTGGACACAGTAATAAAGCAGTAAAATTCTGAATCAAATGAATAGAATCTTACAATTTGACTGTACCATATAGGTCCATGAAAAACTTGATATTTATTAAGCTAGAATGTCCAGAAATGTGTTCAGTTTTGTTTAAGACAATGCATCAGTGGATCATTGTGCCACAGTTTTATCCCCTCATGAATGCAAAAGGATGGGAAACATTGGCAGAACGTCTGATTTCCTTAACTCTACCCAAAAGTCTTCCACGTTCTGGAAACTCTGCATGGCCTATAGGTATCCTTTGGTGGTGGATCAATCATCAGCCAGAATGGTCGAGTAGCTTGCTAGATAATTACAGCAGGTGATATTTTAAACGTGTACATATTTGGAAATACAAATGTAAGTGTAAGACACACGACATTTGTGTTTCTGACAGATGATAACATACAGAACAGAGACTATCAAGAAATTCAGCTGCATGTTAGAAATATTGACTTGTGTAAACTGCACTGCAAGACAGCGCTGTTGCCGAGTGTTTAGACCATTTGCTTACCACCTAGGCAGCCTGGGTTCTATCCCAGGGACCTGTGTGTGATATTTGTGGTAGATGAAGCAGCATGAGTTTTCTCAGGGTTCTGTGGTTTCCTCCGCCACTCATTCAACCAATTACTCCATCATCACCTTTCCATTCATCCATTACCCACATTTCATATCCTCTTCCTCACTCTCATACTGACCACTTCATTTTGTCTGGTCCATAGGTTCATCTGCTCCACAACAGACACAGGCTTGTAAGTCCTAGGGGATGTAAGTTCTGTTCTCCATATAGGGAGGGTAATCAGAAGAAGAGGTGATTTTTTTTGTTTTTCGTTTTTTGAATTAACGTCCTCCAACATTGTGTCATATCGAACGAATGAATGAAATGAAATGGGTGAAATGATGCTCAAATGAGCCAAGGTCCATGGAGCTTTAAGTTACCCAACATTCATCTTCTCAGGGTAGAGAAAACCTCAGAAAAAAGCCTTACCCGGATACTTACTCTAAGCAGGATTCGAACTCGTGACCTCTTGAACGTGAGGCAGACACGCTAACCATCACGCTACCGAGGCGGGCAAAAAAGATGGTGATGATGATGGTGAATATGGTGAAGATTATGAAGATGATTGTGCTACAACACAATTTGATACTTTGAAATATTCTGCTCTGCTAATGAACTCAGTCATGTTTTGCACGGCTGTACATATCAAAATATCTGAATCTATACCCCTAACATTGTGTGCAGTTAAGAAATCAATCCAAAGAAAATGGATTTTTACAGATGCATTGTCTTAAACTGTCAAGTAGAATATGAGCAGAGTACATAAAAAATGAACTTTAAATAATTTTTAGTAAGTCATTTTGTCATCTTGAAATGCAGTACAGTACAGTACAGCAGTTGTAAGATGTAAAGGCACATTTGTATGGTAAGGATCTTGGGAGATAATTTATAAGATGAATCCTAAAAATTTCATGATTCAAAATTAGAATGGAGTACAGCAGACTACTGATTCTAGAGCTTGATCTAGGAAGAAGTTTATTGCCCTTTTATTGCTTATGTAGAGGGCAAATAAATTGCCATTACAGAAGATGCAAATATTAAATTGCTACATAAAAAAGCAATTATTTGTAAAGCTCTATGCAAAACCAAATGAAAGCACAGTATTCCTAAAGCACAACATGAAGATTAACAAATACTATACAGATGACATTTTCATACCTCATACCTCACTAGTCACATATACCATGTTCTTAAGTGCAACAGTAAATCACCAATAAATGTTGATTCATGTTCAATAAATGAGATAATTATAAATACACATTTTTTAATGAAAATAAGCAACTTTTGAATTCTTCAGTTTAGATTTTGGAATTCGAAATATAAAAGTGGAAAGAAAATGCATCTGATGTGACATGATGTGACATTGTGTGATAACATTGTTGTATTTTAGATTTGCTTTTTACTGTATGCATTAATGTAATTGCTATGTATCAGTGTATAATTAATTCTAAAAATTCAATGAACAAGGAAAAGAAAAATGAGTTAATTCATTTAACAAATACAACTGTGGTAGGAATTATATGTCCAATAAATTAATTAGAAAATTTGTCAATGTTTAATATGGCAAATTGTATCCACATAATATCTGTGAATTTCTTATATAATGTAAACATCAAGGTTACCTGTATCCTGAGGCTATTCAAATCATAAGAAAACATGCCCAAGGTCAATCATAACCCCTTACAATCTATATGTTACATTCGATAACAATAGGTAATTGATAAGCGGCTGTTGTTAGGTACCAAACTAAGAGGAATAAACAAGTAACCCAATAAGGACTATTGATATATACATTGTATAAGATGGATGTATATTTGCATCACTAATTATAACTAGATATTATCGGCAGCCAATAACACCATATTATACTGCCGAAAGACATTTAGTAAAATATCATGCATCGGTATTTGTCACATGCAATCATATCTCAAATTTTCCACAACATTTATGAGAGAAGTGTGAATTTAACTTGCACAAAAATCAAGGAGATCTTGACTCGAATGGTTTTAGGACCTCACAACACCAATATTTGTTAAAATTTAAGATAATTTGTTGTGTTATAACTTCATCATAATAAAGTTAGTATCTAGCAAAGCATATTGACCTTGGTGGTTGAGCGCTTTGGTCACTTCTTATCTTGTTTATTAGAAGAGTGAAATAATAGTAACTTGGAGTATAGTCAGTGATAAAACACAGATAATCTCTCGCACCTGCCGATATATGAGATGTTGCTGTCCTGGAGATATGATTGCTTCTGAACAGAGTGTATGGACACTGTCTAGCCATGTTTATGCGATAACCTCGTGTAAACATCTGGGCAGCTTCACATTCTTTCCGATACGCTTCATGGCTTTGCCAGGTTATAAATTGGTGGAAAACTAAATATTTATTGAAAACATATTAATAATCACCATCATATATCCACTGACCCATGAGCACCCTGAAGATAAGAATCTCATTGCTAGAATTACTAATACAAAAATACCGCCACACATAGTATCTCTACTTACATCCTGTTGAAACCTGAGGAGAAAATGATTGGCGCTGTTAAGCGTTGCTTGAGTAAAGTTTTAGGTCAATCAAAAATAACAAGGAATAAACACCATCCTCATCTTGACTGAAGCAGCCCGTATCCCAAGGCAAAGAAAGAAGTCCAGACCCTTTAATATCATCACATTTCCTCTGTGGGAAAAAGTCAACAACAATTCCTAGTGGACCTGAACCTGAAATCATGATTGTAAGACAAGACCTAGCAAAGGATTTACATTTGAGGCTGAACCTTGCTGACGACTTTTGGGAGCACTGGCAGAAAGAGTATCCCTTGCAACTGAGGGGTTTTCATGAAGTCCAGAAAGACAGAGAAAGGCAAAGTCATACACCAAGGAGGATGTACATGCCAGACATGTGTGGAAGAAGGCAGCTGTGGAATGTCTGTGGTAAGGAAGAGACACTATGGTATGGACAGTAATTCTGCGTACACCCAATCGACTAACTCAGATACATTAATCTAGATAAGTAGCAAGAACTAATAACACTGTTATTTTGTGTAGTGGGATTATTTAACAATTTATGCTGTTTTTCACCAAATCTGAAAATTTCTTTTAGTAATATCTAGGAGTTCAAGTAAAATAATAAAATATTACTTAATTTTTTAATGGAAAACTGAATCTATTAACAGTTAAGCAATACAAATATATAAATATAACAAATATACTAGACTTTTTTTTTTTAATTAATGTCCTCCAATGTAATGTCATATTGGATGGTGAATGAATGAAACGGGAGAAATGATGCTCAAATGAGCCCGGGGTCCATGGAGCTTTAAGTTACCTGACATTCGTCTTCTCAGGATAAGGAAAATCTCGGAAAAAAAAAAAACCTTACCCGGATAACTTACCCTGAGTGAGATTGGAACTTGGGACCTCTTGAACGTGAGGCAGACACGCTAACCATCATGCTACTGAGGGGGGCTAGACAATATAAGCTTCTCTTACCTTAGCATTTTCTGCAAGTTCTGGAAATTAAACACAAACTGCAGTTTCACAATATATCTATTGCATCAATTTTGTCGCACTGATGATGGAGTAAATATATTGTGAAACTAGTCTGCTTTTGATTTCAAGAAGTTGCAGCAAATACTAAGATAAGTGAATCTTATAGCCTCTAAGATACTTGTTATAATTTGTAGAATTGTACTGCTTCACTGTTAATAGCTTCATTTTTCATAACATTAATAGAAAGAAATCGTTTTGTGTTCAAGCATTATATATTCATTCAAAAATGTAAGCATAAACTTATGTTTTTCTTTTTTAATGGAAACCCCACATTATTTTTGTTGCATTAATAACTTTGAAAATAACATTAAGAATGGCATCTGTTGTATGCCAATAGGCCAGTTACATATTGAGTAATTACCTTCTCCAGGTAACTTGCCCTAACCAAGATTCATACTTGGGACATCTTGAATGTGAATGAGAAATGCTACCTCCACAGCACAGAGATAAGCTGCGTGTATATTTCCACTGACATATAACATCTTTCTTCCAAGCGTGCAAGTGTTTTTGGTAGATTTATTAGAGTATCTCTGACTTTCAAAGTCATGTATCAATACAATTAAATATGGCATATTCCAGAAGGTAATTGCACTCGACTCTGTTCTGTTTTAATAAAACATTAGCAAAATGAGCTTTTGAATAATAAAGGGCATGTTTAAAACAAAATGTTTGACCCATCCTAGATCATTCTCAGAAATATAGAAAGATGACAGAATTACAGAGTAATTGTTACCTAATATACAGATGGCTTACAGATTATTGAAGTCCAAGGAAAATACTTCATTGTTACTAGAGTTAGTGCACCTGAAGCTTTCCAATCTACAGGATGTGAAGAAGACTATTTCTGTAAACATACCATACTGCACTCCACTACATGACATCTTGAGGAATAACTAATAGCTACATTTGTCTCCTCTGGGCTTGTAGGCCATAGTCTAGAAGGCATTAAAAATATTGACATTTCATCAAGTACTGCACTTAGCATCTTCAGGGTGAGGTGATACGATGTTTGCACTGTCAGAGTGAAAGTCTAAGTTTATACATCTCAAGGTGTGCATATCACAATGAATGAGTGGACAGTGGGACTGGCAGGTACAATGCAGGGAGAGGAAATGGCATGTAGCCTTCAATCGAAAAAGGTAACTCAACTTTATCCTAGTAGTACCAAAGTTTTGTACAGCCCTCATTGGCAAGCTTTAGCTGCATCACCTATACTGCAGTGAAGAGCCATGGAGAGTCAGTAAAAGACAAGCTAAAACTATGAAGCTCACCAAAACAGAAGTTCAGATTTGAAATGCAGATATGCTTCATATGTTAGTAAGTCTCAGGGTTGACCATCATTTGTCTGAAACCTCTCTTGGGCAAGCAATAAAACAGCGATAATGCAATGTACTAATCAAGGACATTTAGCCATCCATATGGGCCAGCCCGGCTACCTAGCTAAAGGTCAACTTCCTCCTCTTCCTGACAGTCTGTCACTATCCACAATTAACTGCAGCAGAACCATGTAACCATATAGGAATAACAGAAGAGAGTACTGCTCTGAGTAATGAATATGTGTACTTAAAATTAAAGCAGCCATACACTGTTAAATTATATGAAGTGCATCATAAGCACATGTTTAGTTTAACATAATTTTTTTCACATCACATAATGTCATGTCATGTCACATCATGTTACCCAAGTGCATCATAATACTGGTTTCAATTCAGCATGAGAATTTTGAATGTTGCATTTTAAGAAATGTGCAAAATAGTATCATAACAAGTTACACTTTCTATTTGAAATACTTTTGGCAGATAATTTGTGTATATTTTACATTAATTACAGAAAAATTAACTATGTGCTAAGGTATTGCCACTATTCTAAATTAACCTATGCCATAGCTATGAGATGATATCCAAAATATTCTAGACTGATGAGGCAATCTCTACAGAGTTGTAGTAGTTTTCTGGAATGATAGATGGTAGCACAAGTACATCTGATGAGTCAGTGTTCTGAGTTGCACGTAATTGGGAGATATATTGAGATTCTACAGTTGTTTACATATACCCTGTCTGTAATATGCAGTGATTTCATGACAGATACAAGAACAGAATGGCAAGTGTACATCAGCTTCTGTGTAAACCTCAATAAAAGTGCTACAGAGACTAGCAACTATTGAACAAGTGTTCAGGGCCAGCTGAAGAGGATACAAGGTTATCCCAGAACTACCTTACCTGACCTAATGTATAGATAGTGGTGGTTTAAACAATTTTTTCATTTGAGAGGTCTTACTCCAACTAATATTAAAGCTGAGCTAGATCCTACTTTGGGGGAATCTGCTCCTTCATTTACTACAGTAAAATATTGAGTAGCAGAGTTTAAGCGAGACCACACGAGCTGCCAAGATAAACATCACAGTGGTCGACCAAATGAGGTGACCACACCAGAAGCTGTTAACAAAATCCACAAAATGGTATTGGATGGCTGTAAACTTATAGGGCATAAGCTAGCAGACATTGCAGGTATTTCAAAAAGTGCTCTACATCACATATTGACTCAAAATTTGTATGTGAGAAAGCTGTGCACAAGATGGGTGCCACATTTGCTTACAATGGAACAAAAATAGCATCGTGAGGATGTTTCAAGTGTTTGGCAGCAATATGACTGAGGTTTTGCATCAATTCATAACCATGGAGTGAGTGAGTGAGTATTATTTAAGGGCCCATCGACAACTAGGTCATTAGATAACCATGGATGAAACATGGATCCATCTCTACACATCTGAAATGAAGAAACAGTTGAAAGAGTGGATTGAAATAGGAGAATTGGCTCCAAAAGAAAGGTGAAGACAGTTCCAGCAGCAGGCAAGGTCATGGTATCAGTTTTTTGAAATGCACATGGGAAAATTTTCATTGAGTATCTCCAAAAAGGAAAAGGAATCAATGACAAGTATTATGTAAACTTGTTGCAGTGTTTGAGTGATGAAATCAAGCAAAAATGGCTACATTTAGCAAAATTTTGTTTCATCAAAACAGTGCACTAGTTCACATATCCATTATCACTATGGCCAAAATCAATGAATTAAAGTTTGAATTGCTTCCCCATGTACCATATTCACCAGATTTAGCCCCCTTTGATTATTTTGTGTTTACAAATTTGAAGAAATGACTTGGTTGTCAAAGATTTGCCAACAATGAAGAGGTGGAGTGTGCAGTTGATGGCTATTTTGCAGAGCTCAACAGTTTTGACGATAAACAGGTTTTCAAAACTATTGAGCACTGCTGGAAAAGTGTATTGAGCTGAAAGGAGACTGTGTAGAGAAATAAAGATGTTTCTCCCAAAACTCTTGTGCTTTCTTTGTTAAGTCAGGTACTTCTAGGACAGCCCTCGTACCATATGGTGAGAAAGACACGACAAGTGAACAGCAAGGTCAAGAGCTTGCTCCTCTTTTTCTTTGTTATCAAAGGGATTGGAGTAATTCTGTGGCCAAGCAGTTAGAGCATTTGCCTACCATCTAGGTGTCCCGGGTTTGATCCCAGGGACCAGTATGTAGTATTCATGGTGGACAAAGCACCATCAGGGCAAGTTTTCTCAGGGTTTTCCAGTTTCCCCCACCACTCATTCCACCAATTGCTTCATTATCACCTTTCCAATCATCAATTTTGCCTGCATTTCATATCATCCTCTTCCTCACTCATAGCTGGTGCTAGCCTTATAGGTGTTCACTCTGTCTGGTACATAGGTTCCCGTGCTCCCCAACTGGCATCTGACCCTAGGCACTGGCTTGTAAGTCCTACATAAGGGGAGGGTAATCACTTCCTCACTCTCATACTTCCAGGTGTTCACTCTGTCTGGTACATAGGTTCCTGTGCTCCCCAACTGGCATCTGACCCTAGGCACTGGCTTGTAAGTCCTACATAAGGGGAGGGTAATCATCCTCACTCTCATACTTCCAGGTGTTCACTCTGTCTGGTACATAGGTTCCTGTGCTCCCCAACTGGCATCTGACCCTAGGCACTGGCTTGTAAGTCCTACATAAGGGGAGGGTAATCACTTCCTCACTCTCATACTTGCAGGTGTTCACTCTGTCTGGTACATAGGTTCCTGTGCTCCCCAACTGGCATCTGACCCTAGGCACTGGCTTGTAAGTCCTACATAAGGGGAGGGTAATCACTTCCTCACTTCATACTTGCAGGTGTTCACTCTGTCTGGTACATAGGTTCCTGTGCTCCCCAACTGGCATCTGACCCTAGACACTGACTTGTAAGTCCTACATAAGGGGAGGGTAATCACTTCCTCACTCTCATACTTGCAGGTGTTCACTCTGTCTGGTACATAGGTTCCTGTGCTCCCCAACTGGCATCTGACCCTAGGCACTGGCTTGTAAGTCCTACATAAGGGGAGGGTAATCACTTCCTCACTCTCATACTTGCAGGTGTTCACTCTGTCTGGTACATAGGTTCCTGTGCTCCCCAACTGGCATCTGACCCTAGGCACTGGCTTGTAAGTCCTACATAAGGGGAGGGTAATCACTTCCTCACTCCATACTTGCAGGTGTTCACTCTGTCTGGTACATAGGTTCCTGTGCTCCCCAACTGGCATCTGACCCTAGACACTGACTTGTAAGTCCTACATAAGGGGAGGGTAATCACTTCCTCACTCTCATACTTGCAGGTGTTCACTCTGTCTGGTACATAGGTTCCTGTGCTCCCCAACTGGCATCTGACCCTAGACACTGACTTGTAAGTCCTACATAAGGGGAGGGTAATCACTTCCTCACTCTCATACTTGCAGGTGTTCACTCTGTCTGGTACATAGGTTCCTGTGTTCCCTGACAGACGTCTGACTCTAGACACTGACTTGTAAGTCCTACATAAGGGGAGGGTAATCACTTCCTCACTCTCATACTTGCAGGTGATCACTCTGTCTGGTACATAGGTTCCTGTGTTCCCCGACAGACGTCTGACTCTAGACACTGGCTTGTAAGTCCTACATAAGGGGAGGGTAATCACTTCCTCACTCTCATGCTTGCAGGTGTTCACTCTGTCTGGTACATAGGTTCCTGTGTTCCCTGACAGACGTCTGACTCTAGACACTGACTTGTAAGTCCTACATAAGGGGAGGGTAATCACTTCCTCACTCTCATACTTGCAGGTGTTCACTCTGTCTGGTACATAGGTTCCTGTGTTCCCTGACAGACGTCTGACTCTAGACACTGACTTGTAAGTCCTACATAAGGGGAGGGTAATCACTTCCTCACTCTCATACTTGCAGGTGTTCACTCTGTCTGGTACATAGGTTCCTGTGTTCCCTGACAGACGTCTGACTCTAGACACTGACTTGTAAGGCCTACATAAGGTGAGGGTAATCACTTCCTCACTCTCATACTTGCAGGTGTTCACTCTGGTACATAGGTTCCTGTGTTCCCTGACAGACGTCTGACTCTAGACACTGACTTGAAAGTCCTACATAAGGAGAGGGTAATCACTTCCTCACTCTCATACTTGCAGGTGTTCACTCTGTCTGGTACATAGGTTCCTGTGTTCCCTGACAGATGTCTGACTCTAGACACTGACTTGAAAGTCCTACATAAGGGGAGGGTAATCACTTCCTCACTCTCATACTTGCAGGTGTTCACTGTGTCTGGTACATAGGTTCCTATGTTCCCTGACAGACGTCTGACTCTAGACACTGACTTGTAAGTTCTACATAAGGGGAGGGTAATCACTTCCTCACTCTCATACTTGCAGGTGTTCACTCTGTCAGGTACATATGTTCCTGTGTTCCCTGACAGACGTCTGACTCTAGACACTGGCTTGTAAGTCCTACATAAGGGGAGGGTAATCACTTCCTCACTCTCATACTTGCAGGTGTTCACTCTGTCTGGTACATAGGTTCCTGTGTTCCCCGACAGACGTCTGACTCTAGACACTGTCTTGTAAGTCCTACATAAGGGGAGGGTAATCACTTCCTCACTCTCATACTTGCAGGTGTTCACTCTGTCTGGTACATAGGTTCCTGTGTTCCCTGACAGACGTCTGACTCTAGACACTGACTTGTAAGTCCTACATAAGGGGAGGGTAATCACTTCTTCACTCTCATACTTGCAGGTGTTCACTGTGTCTGGTACATAGGTTCCTGTGTTCCCTGACAGACGTCTGACTCTAGACACTGTCTTGTAAGTCCTACATAAGGGGAGGGTAATCACTTCCTCACTCTCATACTTGCAGGTGTTCACTCTGTCTGGTACATAGGTTCCTGTGTTCCCTGACAGACGTCTGACTCTAGACACTGACTTGTAAGTTCTACATAAGGGGAGGGTAATCACTTCCTCACTCTCATACTTGCAGGTGTTCACTCTGTCTGGTACATAGGTTCCTGTGCTCCCCGACAGATGTCTGACTCTAGACACTGTCTTGTAAGTTCTAGGGGGTGTAAGTCGTACATAAGGGGAGGGTAATCAGGTAAAGAAAAAAGAGGGAACAAATCAAAAGGATTGTGCACAAAGCATTTGACCCACCAAACAGTCAATTGCAAATGAATGCTATGGCATTTTGCAACAACTTTGTGAAAATGTGAAAGGACATCAGCCCAAAGCTTGGTGACAAGAGAATTGTTGTTGTACTATAACAATGCACACTGTCACACTTTGGTTTGTCAGGAACTTTTTGACCAAAAAACATTACTATTGTCCCCCTCCATCCTTTTCACCAGATTTCACAACATGCAGCTTTGCTCTAAGAGGTATCAGTTTGTCATGACTGGAGACATTCAAGAAGAGAAGCTGATGGTGCTGAACACCCTCAGAGAACATGATTTCCAGGTTGCATTTGAAAAGTACAGGAATACTGGGACAGATGTGTATGGTACTGTTCTTTTGCAGTAGTGTTTAACACCCACTTTCACTATATGGGGCAGCGCAGGCGGTGACACTGATGACACATGGAATGAAGAATGGAACACTAGTGGAATGAGATGGTGGGGGAAGCCAGAGAATGCAGGGGAAACCCGCCCTTGCACCCCCTTGTCCACCACAAATCCCACATGCAGTCACCTGGGGTCAAACCTGGGCCACCTTGATGAGAGGGGAAAGGTCTAACCATTCGACCATGGCATAGTCATGTACATGTGCTTCGAGAGACAGTCATCATTAGGCACAAAGTTGGCTTTTGACAAGATCGCAGCATTAGTCCTAAATATTTTAGATACCACCTTGTACATGCTTTAACCAAATAGGCATATCTAAAAGTACTTCTGTTCAAAAATTGAATGGATCTATGTGTTAAAATAATCTGGAATTTATTTAGTACCAAGCAATTGTTTAGGAATTACTGGAAATTCCTGAGTGAGCAATGACTAAAAATGTTCCCCCCTCACACAATACCTTACATCACATGCATAAATGTTGCTATTTCTATACTAGTCTACCATCTACTATAAAATTTCTATCTCTACCACTTCACATGCCCGTGTTGGCACAACATAAATAAATCTTTTAGATTTCAAAAAAAGTTTATAGAACACACTGAGCAGTTACAAATTTTGAATTGAAGCTGCAGGTTTTCAGAGCTTCAAAACATAGTGTGTATTTTGTGACTTCTTAAAGAAGAAACAAATGAATGGCAGTGGAAGATCATTTTATAGCTATAAGTTCTAACATCTCACATTTCTCGAGCAAATTTGTCTTGGTTTGTAGCCATTAAGCAGTAATCCAGCAATCAGTGATTAGCTGATTAATTGTCCCATATTATTCTTTCATTATTGGAAATTTGTTTTAAAAAAACAGCCATAGCTCAACATTTCTGGTCAACTCAGCACACCATAAAACAGGGCATCAAGATTATTAAAACATGTAAAAACTACAGGTGAACTGATAATTTAGGAAAAAAATGTTCATTTAGCCATGAATTTTGAAATACCACAATCAGATCAGTTTATACCCAGCAACCCGATAACAGCACAGTCACAACCACAACAGATTCCTTCTCTTCAAACACCAGTCAAGAAAATGGTAATAATGAGGATAATGGTCTTTGAAGTGCATCTGAATAAAAAATAAGTTAAGTAAAACTAGGTGTCTATAGGTCAACTCAAATACTTCTACAAATCATTTGAAAAATTTCACTGTTTATATCACTTTGTATATGTTAAGTGGAATGGTTTAATTGGATGCTTCAAAGATTATGGGGAAGTCCTTAAAATGGGACTAAAAACAGAAGATCTGAAACAAAAAACATGTCTGTGAAAGAAGCAGCAGCCTTAGATTCAAACAAAGATGATCCTTTTAAATAAAATGAAATTTATACATTTTTGTTACTACAATATGAAAGGTTACTGGATGGATATATTGACTGTAACAATAACATCATGTGTGGATAATAAAAAGGCTGCGGAATGCTATATAAACTGTGTTTCACTGTTTTTGTATGGTTTCCTTATTACTGTTGGATAAAATTATACAAATAATATAAAATCAATTTATATTAAACAATTAAGTGAACATAGAAGTCATTTAACCAAACAGGATGGCTCAGGCAGTAATTCTGTGGCCCACATTCGGGAGGTTGTGAGTTCAGTTCCCATGTGTTCCTGACCCATGCGTTTTTTCAGAGGTTTCCCTGGGTTGCCACACATGAATTTTCTGTCCCTCAATTTTATTACATTAGTAATTATTTGTTTTCACCCTTCATACCGTTAGGTTTCTCTCAGGGTTGGAAGCGTCAGCAAGCATCGGGACAGCAGCACAGCAGGGGAGAAGAATGCACTCTGGAGATCTCATCCCAGGATTGGATGGCAAGCCTACTGGTATCTGGGACCCCCATGAGAAGGTACAAGCATGAGGGGGGAGGGGAGGTGATTTCTGAGTTCTGCGTTGCCCTTAGGAATACGAATCTGAAGAACTGGAAGAGGAGCCGGGCCAAGCCACCTTCCACTGGGGTGCTTCTAACTGGAAAATGTAAGGACTCTGCCCTCTGCTCTGTCGGGCAACATTCCACCCGCCCTTAGCATCATTGCCTCATCCATCCTCCCGGATGTCCCATAGGGGCATAGGCATAAAATATTGCCTTTCAGTCGAGGTGCTAAGTCCCCCTCTGCAAGTTATCATAGAATCAAGTCATTTAGGTACATGTTTTTAAGAGTAGACTTTAAAAAGACTTTCCACTTTGCCATTGTACAGTTAATCTTCATATTTTTCATACGTAGTGACTTAAAAGGTCCTACAATGTTGTTTATAGATGTAAAAATGAATAATTATGGTAGTGATTTATTCTGCTGGTCTAATTCAGGAAGCAACAAAACTATTCAAATAGTCCAACTTTAAGAAAGCATACTTTCTGTGAAACAGGAGTTACAATGAACAAAACATCTCCAGTGCATGATGCAAGTTTAGAATCTCTGGCAAGATGCCAAGACAAATTTGCTCAAGCCGCTTAAATGCTTCTGAAGCAATGCGTTCTTTTTTTTTTATTCTGCCAATAAATATGACTAAAAATTAATTTAAGTACATAATTCCATTCTTTAGCTGAATGAGATCAGATTATTTATTAAAATACTAAATTAATTACAAAAAATGGTATGGCAATACTGGGTTATCAGTGTATTTGGAACTTGTGGCACTAAACGTAAATATATGATGTAACTGCTAGCCAGTGAACCTTTCTTGCAGGGCTCTTGAGGGTGACAGCAACATCTTTGAAGATATAGCACAACTGCAGAGTTTCATAAATAGGTCAAGAGCCAAGTATGAGAGAGAAAATGAATATTTTTAGATTAATGTAAATTCTAAGATCCATAGGGTGATCCGTTTAGGTATGGATAAAATAAATTTAATATTAGGAAGTCGCACAATGTGCATCGATACAGGTACATTAAATCAAACATATTACATGCAGATTGTCCTGTTTGTCTATATTTGTCCCATCTATCGTCTTTCATGTTTCACTTCACTTTTGCTTTGCCTATTTGTCCCCACAGCAAAACTTCCTTAAGGGTATTGTTGTCTCTTCACACACTTCCATGTGGTATCTTGAACCTTGTTCGACTCAGTAGAACACACTAGTGTTTTGAAATCTTTGAAAGCTATAGGCATACATCCAAAATACATGAGACTATTACGCAGCATATTCACAAAACAGTAGCGCAAAAGTGGAAGGTGGAAGGGGAAGTCTTCAGGAGAAGAAAAGGGGTCAGACAATGGATCCTCTCACCAAAACTCTTTATGTGTGTCCTCAAGATGATATTCAGAGGACTAGACTGTAACAGGAAATGTTATGGTACAAATATCAATGGCAGAAGACTATCCAATCTCAGGTTTGCTGAGAATATTGTACTATTTGCCAAACCACCAGACAAACTCCAAAAAATGCTGAATGAACTGAACACAAAGAGCAAAGAAGCATGCCTAGCAATGAACCTGTCCAAGACCAAAATCATGACAAATTCTACAGAGACACCAATCCATTTGGAGGGAACACATAGAATACAGTCAAGAGTATATCTACTTATTTATGCCAACAAACTTACTGTTGGTGTTTTTAAACACACAAGCCGTGTGTGGGCAATGTTTGAGAGGTAGAACTGGAACTTAAAAATTCAATACCACAGCTGGGATTTGAACTACAGACCTTCCGCTTACCAGGCAGCTGCTCTAACCATTGAGCTACTGTGACAAACTGCCAGAATGGCATTGAATTCTTAAATCAGTTCTTATTTTTTCCTGGTAAACCACAAAGGCATTGCCCACACATGGCTTGTGTGTATAAAAACACCAACAGTAAGTTTGTTGGCATAAACAAATAATAATTAACATAAGAATATGTTTGTTCCCATAGTGATAGCAAGTTTAGTTTTGATATGAAAATTTATATTTTTCCCCTGTCTGTAGTTATGACAGATTATAGAGAAGGTGGGTAGTTATGTAGCACAAAGTGCGAAGAAAATAATAAAATAACTCTGTATCCATATCAATAACAATAAGAAACTTGACTTATGAGCACATTTCAGCTGTTGCATGCAAGAAGGTTTGTTTTTCTGAGGTTGCCCTCTACATCAGTTCCTTGGAACTAAACGGGACAAATGAACTCTCTTAAGCAGTGATGTCAATGCGAATACCAGAAAGTTCTGTATACATGTGATCACCCAGTATTGCCTTATATGAACATGCTATTGATCACCGTCTTTTTGTTTAATACAAAAAGTAATGCCCATGGTGTTATGTTGGTCACAAATCAGTCGTAAATATCTAAAGCAACTTCACTAGTGGAACTAAGAGGTGCTAGTTTCATGCCATTCGTACTCACTGGTTTTGAATTAATCTTATTCTCGTCAGGTTCGGAATCATCTTTTTCCTCTAGTGCTTCTTCAGGAATGTCCTCTACTGACTAAAAATCAAGCAAGAGAATAATTTAGTATAATAATTTATAATTAAATGCATTTCAGAAATTACTTTTGAAAGTCTTCTCATAGAGTGATACTCATTATAAGGGTGGACTGATCAGTTCTCAGGCTCACCCAGAGATTGCAGCACTGCTTCATGATATTTTCTCCTTACAATGGTATACATGTTAATAGATGCCATGTGAAACTGCAAGTTATTCCAGGCAGCAGTTGGCTGTAGGCAGTTGTGATGTTGAAAATAGAAAAAATAGTGTCATGCAATGCCAGACATAAAACGATGTACTAGAGGAATGGAGTGATCCCCATTCAGGTGTCAATAGTACAGTACTGAGCCACTTTGGGACTTAACCTGCAAGGTGAGGTAGATGGGATGATGTTCTAGATTGACTTCATAGGATTTTCCCATGGATGGAGGCAATAACATTCTTTGTAAAAGAAGGTTTAAACCTGATTAAAATTCATTTGCAGCTTGTAAACGTGTGTGGCAACTCTTCACCTTCAATTTCCACCGTGAAAAAATGACAGGCTAAGTTTAAATATGGCTGTGAAACCATCCAAGGTGATCCATGCAAACGACATCCAAAAACTGCAACCACACCAGAAATCAAGAAAGTGCACAATATGATTTTGGAAGATCAGCATACAAAGGTGCATGAATCCATGTTTCATTCATTGTCATGTATTGATGCAAAAAGTCACTGTTTTGTTTTCTTAAAATGGACAAAGTATTTTTCAGAATGTGTCATGCAAATGCATTTGTGAACTGCAGTGAACACACATGGCACCCATCTTGCAGAAAGCTTTTTCATATTCAGTTCCTGGAGCAACATGTGACCAACATATTTCTTTGATATCTCTAGAGCATTAGCAATATCAGGCAGCTTTGTACGCTGTACACTTTTTCCATGATTTCACGTGTGGTTGCAGGTTTTGGGCATCTTTTGCATGGATCATCTCGGGTGTTTTCACAGCCATGTTTAATCTTGGCCACCCATTTCTTCACAATGTAAACTGAAGGTGAAGAGTCGCCATACACATTTAGAAGCTGCAAATGAATTTTTGCCAGTGTTAAAGCTACTTTTATGAAGATTTTTTATCATTGCATGAAACTCCATTATTTTTTTTATTTTCAACACCATGTGTAGGACAACTGATTCAAATGACTGCCTGGAATGACTTGCAGTTTTATATGACATCTACTAACACTTGTACCAACGTAAGGGGAAAATATGCAAGTAATGCTGCCATCTCTGGGTGAGGCTGAGAACTTATTACCCTTACTATGTGTAACTTGGAAATTTGTTAACATTTGGCAGAATTTAGTTTCACTTAGAATTCAGCCCAATAATTTGAGAGATTTTATCCTTAAAATAACTTTTACATCATACAATATAGTTCAAGGTATATAGTGTTTCTTTTCTTACCTCTGCAAGCAATTCAGTCTTTTCTGCCATTGGATCCCAGTCCAACTCCTTATCTGTGTTGGCTGCTGGAACAACAAGGTTAAAAGAAGCTCATTAATCTCTAGCAATACACACTTAGTTACTGTAAAATGAAATATCTGGTATATTACTTTGTATGACTTTCTCTAACCATAATTGTTTATTTTTACATCTCTTTTAAAAAACTACCCTTACAAAAATGTAAAAAAGTAGTTAAGAGTCTACTAAATGCCTGTAAGGATTCACTTGCCACACATATACTGAGTATAAGTAGAGGAACAAAGCTGCAATAGCTCACCAGTTTTGGAACACACATTGTAATATTAACAAAGATATAAAATTGTTAATTGTATCTACAAAAGTATTTTTAAAACTCAGACTATACTAACAGTGATCTCAATACATGCGTTTAAGGTTATTTTATTAGTTTTAGATGCAAGATATGACATAACTTGTAACAGTAACTACCACAATTATAAGAAACCAGTATGATTCCTGTAAAATATCTATTACAAAGAAAGCCACTGAAAGGGATCCTGTCATAAATGATAGTATGTTGTACAATTATCTCCCACTGAAGAGGTTCATGAGTAAATGCCAGAGATGTGTATGTTTTTCCATAGGAATACTGCACATGGACTTTACTGTTATGGCTCGCGCATGTAAACAACTGCAGGTAGGCACAGCCTGACCATGAGAAAACACTATCACTCCACATCTGTAGCTCACTGCGAGAAGAAACAAAACAGTCACGTTATACTACACCTTGACCTTGCGTCAGCAATGCTTCATTAGTTTGCAGAGTACTATGTTACGTTGTTTTCGACTCTTGCTTCTACAGTGGTAGTTGTTTGCACAGTTGATGGCCGTGCTGTACTTCTGACGTCATTCATACTCTGCATCCGGCTAACCTGTATCACATACAAGCGCACATCTCTCTGGCCTTTATTCATAAGCTTTCGCAGTCAGTGTTGGCATTAGTTAAATTAAATTCCCAGGCTTGTAGGTGGTGGCGCACTGGGCTTCTTCTTCCTAGATGTTTTGGCTATGCCTGCAGTAGACATCTTCTGTACACTCATACCCCTAACACCTTGTATGTATTCTGGCATTGAAATTCCATACTATTTTCATGATATGACAAACAACTGAATGGAAGTAACTGATACCATAAAAAGTTAAGATATTTTAAATGAATAATGTATTTTTAAGATATTTAACTTATTGTATACTAGTTTTTTGTCTATGCCTTGTGGTTTACCAATGATACAAACATTATAGAAAATGTATACACCAGCTATTTCCAAAAAGTTTAAACTAGACATTTTACTTCTCATGCAAATATCTTAAAATAGTTTGTTGAGACAGAATTAATCATAAAAATATTAGAATTAATAAGAGTATGATAACATTTCTTAATTTAGAATATGATAATCAAAATCATTAGAAATATTTTTGATAAAACCAAAAGAAAATGAAAAGAAACACAATTTCCACATAAAGAGAAGTATATAAGAGGATTTTATTAAAAACCTTTGTGTTGTGTCCATGGAATATGGTGAACTTTATATTAAAATTTGGTATTTCTTCAAATTTTTGTTTTTCAGTAATGTTGCATGTGTGCACACACATTTTTTTCTAAAACTGCTCGTTTGTGTTCAGAGAATCCAGAATATATTATTTCCACTGAAATCTCAATATCAATTTTTTTGGTGGATACAATTCTGTCTACACTTCACTGTAAGTGTTAGAGAAAGATACAATAGAGCTGTAGTACTTGCACACTTTATCTTGAGTCCTGGAATCTAGTACTAGAAAGATCCCATGGACATCATGAAGGGGGAGCAAGGGGGAGGGGGGAGGGCCACAATCCCCCTTGGAAGATAATACACTCAATGTGCAATCAATTACTGACTACTCAATCTGCAATCAATTACTGACTATTAAACTATTTATTTTAATTTTGATATAAAGAACTATTTAGCACAAGTTAATATGGTTATCTAAAATAAATACTATAACTTTTGACAATAAAATAATGAATTAATATTGTCTGACTGCAAATTTCCAACATGCTCCCCCCCTTCCCCCCCCCTCCTGGAAAAGGGTCTGCCAATGCTTATGCAACCTCCTATGGTATAATTTAAAGTATGCTGCATAAAAGATAGTGCTGTTGCTATGTGAGAGCTGAAGATAAAGTGTACAGGAAGTACCTGTAGTGAATGTGAACATTTGAAGGTTAGGTTAGGTATTACCATTGCTTGGCTGGTTGCTGTTGCTGGTGACCTTAACAACATCAGGTCTGTTGTTTGATGGTGAAGAATTGTGAAGAGGTCTGTAGTCGTTCTTACTTTGCTCAGGACTGTTGGACTGCTTTACCTTTGTTTCTTGTTGAGGGATCTACGACAAATATATAATCTTAATCACTACTAGCTCTGATAACATTTGGAATGTTTATAGCAGTTGTTTTGTGTTTTAGAGCCTTTGTTCTGACACATGGGGAATTGTTTGTCCTGCACTGCAGGGACCTGTTCCCTCCATGTGCCAGCTAATTAGTTAACAACACTGTCAATTACCAGGATCATAACAGCACCACCAAATGCCAGAATTTGTACTGCAGTTCTTTTACAAGGCACTAAATTACTGATATAGAGTGTCACCTGTGTTGCCATGTCTGCCGAAGTAGAAGCAGAAGATTTAATTTGAAAAAAGCAGGAGAAAACAGTAGATTTTTAACCGGCAGTTTTGCTTAGTGTAATCATATTTATGACATAATAATAAACAATATTCATTCCAAAATTCTTGCACTGTAGAGTTACTGCCACTTGCAATGTCAGTATTGCACAGTAGCCTCCATTCTATATCTATTTGTTGGATTTCTTCTGCTTTCACCAAATTAGGAAGCTGAGAAGCAAGTGGTGCAATTGACTGAAATGTTTGGATTTTAGCTGGTTCTAACACTTCCAACACTGTAAGAAGAGGATCACTTAATGAAGAACAACCTGTCATGAACTGACTCAACGTAAAAATCAACACAGCATAATTTGAAAACATGTACATATTTGTGGGGCAGAGAGGATTTTGTCAGAGAGATTGGAACTTTAGCACCAAAATACATGTTTTCCACAGGAAGAAATACACTTTTGGATCCCTGTTCAACTTTATCCATTTCAGTGGAACGCAAATGTTCAGGTTAGATGTAGCAGTCAAGGATAGTTTGCAATGCGGAAACAATAGATGTGGTACACTGTTTATGTATACTGGTGATTATATTAATTTTTTGTTTTTATACACAAGGGAAATGCCTTGCCTGAAAATCTTCTTCGGAAGAGCGAATTATATGATGTTAAGGAAAATAGTGTTTAAAACTGGAAAATACATAAAAAGCAGGAGATTTTGAAGAGTGTTCAGTTTTTAGCAGTAGCTCAGCAGATTTGTGAAACAGCAGGTGATCTCCTGCAAAATCAGTATACCTGGCAACCCTGCGTGTCACTTTTAAGCATACTTAAAAACCATCAGTGTGGGTAGGGTTTGAACCCTTGACCTTGGTGTCATTCAGCCAGCTCACAACCAACTGTCTGCTAGACATATGTACGGAGCATTGGTGCAGAGGTTGGCACCATATGGCTCTGCAGTTATCGAGGTTACCTTCACTGCTATTCCAGTGCAACTTAGGCAGGCTCCATCAGCACTAGTTTAATCACATCCTGTGTTGGACTAACAAAGAATTTTTGCAGGACATAAAGTAAAGAAGAGCCATGACCCAGACCAGCAAACCTGTATGGTAATTATTATTTATTTATGCCAACAAACTTACTGTTGGTGTTTGTAACAGAATTCGTAATTCGCCTTAACTGAAATTTGTGTTAACCAACAAAGCTTCCTATAAGAACTAATGTAATCCTGTCAGGGTCAATATATCTTTTGTGTTAACAGCGAGTTTGTCTTAAGTGAGTTGGCACTAATAAGGTTATACTGTAGTTTGTATGAGAAATCTATGCATTTGGATTTTAGGGCTATGATTATGTGACTTCACTGACAAACAGCGTGCTTCCTGGTGTCAAGGAAATTCCCATTAGGTTGGTCATGTACCCAAACAAGGGTTCTGTATTTCACTGTAGCACTTACATTTTTATATGCTGTCATTTTGATGTTGGAGTTCATGGGATTATCCTGATATTTAACAGGCTGTCCATGGTGCCACATGATAGAAGCGTTTGCTGCCTCTTCTTCAAGCCGTCTTTGGTGCTTTCTGTGAACTCTGTAAACCTCACAGAGTCCACATGTCACAACAAAAACAAATATGCTGGTCAGGATGAGAAAGATCACTGCAAAGAGAAAAACCTTGCATAAGAAACTGTAACTTTCCTGCAAAATAAAAATAAAATAAGATCTGAAGCTTTCCTGGCGACGAACATGTTCAAGACATTCTCAGGCTTCAAGCCAGATGTAGTAAAGAAGAGCCATCAACATTTCGGGAGTGTGCATCTCTCCCATCATCAGGATGATGAATGGCTGACTCGAGTGAATGCTCGCAGTTTCCATCACAAATCACGAGTCAAAGTTCTCAACACTGGCCCATAGAGCTGTGTCTATCTCCGATCCCAGCCACCTAAAGCAAGAACTACAGCACCTGAGGCGCACTTTCTGCCAAAATGGCTACTCTGTATATGATATTGAACCCTCAATCACCAGGGCCAACGCAACAAACATCAGACAAGCTGACCGCCACTGCCTGCATCTCATATACTGGCAATCTATCTGGCAGAATCAGTAGAATTCTAACCAAACACAATATCGGGACCATCCACAAACTGCCTTTGAAGATCAAACACCTGAGACCAGTAAAGGACAAACCTGACCTTAATGTACCAGGGGTATACCACATCCTCTGTGAATATGGGACCCCATACGTAAGACAAACCAGCAGGACTATCACTACCAGAGTCAAGGAGCATGAATGGTCCATATGCTTAAGGCAACCTGAAAAGTCGGGGCTGGCAGAACACTGCTTTGAAAAAGACCATAAAACCAACCTCAAGGAAATGACTATTATGGCAAAATATAGCAGTTACTGGGAAGGGAGGGTTGAGGAGGCTCTACCTGGTTCAAAGCCTGAGAATATCTTGAATACTTTCCTGCAATTGTTTTTTGTTACAAAAAGCCAAAATAAATTACTTTCTAGTTCTCTGAACAGGAATTTGGTTACCTACATACTTTTGAATGCATATTTATTTCAAATATGAAGAAAACCCATTGGTGAAACTATTCAAATGTACAATCCTTTATCTATCAATTTCAAATAAATTTTATTTGATGATTGACATCTACTCTAAAAATAACATACCAAAATTGGAAACTCAAACTATTTTTAAAAACTAATTATTTATTAAAATGTTAAATTATAATTTTGCATTTTTTCAAAATGCTCCTTGCAATGAACAATTACAGCAATTATAGATATGGTTTAAAATTTAATATCAGCATGATTAAACCATAATAAATTATATGAATTGTGCATTTTTTGGAAGTATTCATTAGTTTAGCTGCAAAAAATTCTCAAGTATTGATGTCCTACTTTCTCATTTTTTGTAGCCACTAAGTAATAGATAAAATATTTAGCTGCTGAGCCAATATACCCACATAGAAAAAAACCCAAGGCAGCTTTGATTCAACACTTCTTCACCAAAGCTGGAAACCATTTTTCTTCAAACTTATAAATTGAAATTATTAATTATATTTACCTGGCTGCAGAAATAAGCATGTGGTAAACGAGATTAGAGCAAAATCTAGAGGAAGAATCAAGAAACTACCAAAAATTGAGACAGAGCAGGCAAATTTGCCTTTTAAAATATATTTAATTTTAAGAGGTTTCATAATAATAATACAATATGAAGCACCAGTTTACCAAAAACAATTTACCTGTAGTTGAGCCATCTTCTTCACTGGATGAATCAGACCAGAATGTTTCATATGGTATTTTAGCTGGTGGGTCCAAAACCCATGCCTTGTCTCTTCCCTGCAACAAATGAGTTAACATTCTTACATGTTCTTCTCTTTCTAATGGCCTCGTATACAATCAAGTACCTCTGCTTTGGACAGCTAAACAAAAATTTCTGTCCACAAAGTTGCAATTACAAATCTTTGTCCTGGGAGCATAACACACTCTAAGGCGCTACTGCAAACAAATGTTCCGAGATATGGAGTGTTTCCAATGGAGACCCTCAAGGTCAAGCATGTGTTCATAACTGGCTAATAAATAGACCATTTTATTCAGTTGATGAAATTATGTTGACATTATTGTGTAACTATATGTAATTTTCTACTGTCATTTGTCAATTTATACCTTTTGTTTTGATTATTGTATTACACCATGGTTTAAAAAGCTAATATTTGTGTATTGAAATCAAATGGCAAATAAATATTATAGTTCATCAGAGTTAGTATAAGCAAAAATACCAGAAAATACTTAAATAACAAAATAATGAAGCTATTAACAGTGAAGCAACAAGAATCTAAAGTAAAAACAAATTACAAACTAAAAGCTTCACTTATTAGTAATATCGCAAGTTCTTTGGTGCTGACAATATTACTAAGTTAAGTGAAGCTTTTAGTTTCTAATTTGTTTTTACTTTAGATACCAGAAAATACTGTTATTAATAACTAATTAATTTGAAATTATCAACATATTTCAGAACACAGTTTATTCCAAAGAGCACTGATTGACATAGAATTTTCACAGTATTATTGTGTCTTAATAAAATTAAATCTTTTGTACCATCTACTACTACCATCACCATTAACTATTTAAGGAAAGACTTCTCTTTAACCTTGGCTTTTTCTAGCTGAGCTGTGTTTCACAATAAATTGCAAGGTTATAAAAAGTAGAATAACTCTATTCGATAACAGAAACTAGAAGTTATTCTAAGAGACATTAAAGAGGATAACTTACTAAACTGATGTTGAGAGATGGTCCAGGTTTTGGTTTATGGCTCACATCGAAGAAGGCACATTGGGCACTTCTCACACCACCAGGGTTAGTAACATGCACCTTCTCACTCTCAGTCTTTGTGAACAGCATGTATTCCTCCAATGGCTTCATTGCATAGGAGTTGACCTCCAAGAAAATGTCTGTGCACAAGCAGAAGCAAAATATCTGTAGGTATATATGTAGGTGCCTTGTATACTCAATGTTGTTAGGGATGTCAGTCTTGGTGGCTCAGTTGGATGGGTACTGGCCTACTGATCCCAAAATCCCAAGTTCAAATCCAGCCAACACAAATGGCTTATCAGCATAACTTAAAAGTAACAGCCCAGTGTCATAGAATACCTGGCTTGTAAAAGAACTCCTACAGGACAAAATTCTAGCACACTGGCAATGCTGATATATTCCTGGCATTGTTAACAATTTATTCTTCTTGGTTAGGGATAACAACTAGTTTTACAGTCTGTTTGCAAGGCGACCACAGCAGCGACAAACATAGTCCCATCCTTTCTGAAATGTTTTAATAGAAAACTAACACCCAGTGTTCATGGTTTTGCAAAATAGGCAGAGGAAGAGATGTTTCCAAATATTCAGTTTGAGATTTCACTGGAAATACAAGTTTTGAGACCCCATAAATCCAAAACGAGTTTCAGAAAAAGATGTATACCACCTGCACACTTTCTCTTGAATTCTCAGATGGTGGTATAAAAGATGGCAGCACAACTTTTCATGTCTTTTACACAGTCATACTTTAAATTACATCATAAAAGGCTGTGACTTGCAGTCTTTGCAATTATTTATTTCTGGTTAGCCAATGGCTAAAGTAAAATGCTAAACACATGGCTCCTTCTTTTACTATTTACAGAAGTTTGATGCTGGATCTGCTTCAGGCATTTAGTTCTTAAAATTACTGTTTGAGTTGGTTAATCACTTAAGCAAAGTATTCATAGTAAATCTAGTGCAGAAGAGCAGGTTAAGATTTTCAGGACAAAGTTAATCAAACCTCACAAAATGATTTCCTTACAAGTGAGACAGAATATGTGGTAGAAAGTATTTATGTGAATATTTATTGTAAATATAGTTTATTTTTCATGTTGATAAGGATTTTTTAAGTATTAAGAGTGTGTTACCATTGTTACATTGTTGAGAAAAATATTTGTTTAATAACGTCATTAATGTTAAGTAATATGCTCAAATTTAATATGTATAATTATAAGAATCATTTTATATTTAATATTAAAAGTGTAGGGAGGATAGATAGAGATCGTTTCCTTAACATTCCGGGAACTATTTAACATGTAAGATGATGTCATAGGGTACACTGTAGGAAATGGACATATGAGTATAAATGCAAACGCATTGTGAAAGAAAATGCTAGATTTTAGTGTCTTAGTATACTAGCGTCTAAGGAGAGAAGACATGTTTTTGATACGTGCAGGTTAAGATGCTAAAAGTGTGATTTAAAACGACAAGTAATGCGAAGAAACCATCAAGGAAGTCGGTTCATGTGTAAGGAATGTTAACTAAAGTGTCATGCATGTAGTATTCAACGAAAAAGGTGCAAATAAAATGTAAAAAAAGTTATATCCTGTGTCAGCATTATTTCACCCTGTACCACGACCTGAGATAACGAAAGAGTCAAAAGCTCAACACCATCAGCAACGTTATTAATTAAAAAACCACACCACAAGAACAAAATGATAAGGAAGTTGAGGCAAGAAATTAACGTGCTAAAGGAAAGTCAGGATGAAACGAAGAGTGATCTGGCTAAATATTTCCACTTGCCCATATATTTAATTCTAGTTCCTAGGAATATCTGTCTCACAGCAGAAAGCAAGTGAAGGGAAAACTTAAGCAATGTATATATTTACCACATACAATGGATGTGTGTAATGAATATATCAATATACAGGGGTCGCAAACAAAACACAGATAATGCTTAGTATGTTGTGTGGGATGGCAAATTGATTGGTTTTCAAACAGGAACCTCTGTCCAGAAATATACAGTTTGTATGCTGTGGTACATCAAAGTTTGAGATGGGTGTACATTCACATTTCATCAATAAACCCAACATTGAACTATCTATGTTACAAATGGGCTTCTAACTGTGCACCATCTATGTCATTGCAGAGTCTATATCGGCCGTGGTGAGCCTCATGCATATGACCCAATATGTGCGGTTGTCTGAAGATTTTCAATTGCCCCATGGACATGAACAATAAGGTGCTCCACTGTCATTACAGGAGTGTCATACACCATACTCTTCACACAACTCCACAGAAAATAGTTGAGAGATGTCAGATCTGACAACCATGCTAGCCATAGAACTGACCCACCTCTACCAATCAATCGACTTGAATACACAATGTTGAGGTGATTCCGCACATTTACATAAAGTGTGCTGGAGCTCAAGTCAGCCATTTCTGTAGCTGTGTACCAGTATATGTCGCACTTCTGTTAAAAACGTTACTGTACTGGAAACTATACAAGTAATGCAGAGGTATGCACTCCAAGGAATGTACCACATGTGCAGGAGGTCATTCATCCCAGTACACAGATGGCTAAAGGGTTGCATACCTTCCGTATTAAGATACCAAAACAAATGTTAACAAATTATCACAACCATTCGTTCTCAAATCTCAACGCTCTCCAGCGTCCAAACTGTGCATTTCTGAACAGGGGTTCCTATTTGATAACTGATCAATCTCCCAACCACCACAACATACTAAGCATTGTCAGCGTTTTTTGGGACACCCAGTATTTTTTGACAAGTATTTCAGTGTGCTGATAAAGTGTTTCTTACAACAACAAAATGAACAGAGACATGTTACACATAATCCTAAAGCTAAAGAAACGTCCATGAATGAGTAGAGATTTATTAATTTATTTTATGAGAAAAAAAAACCAACTAAAACATGATAGCCACAGCCCTAAAGCAAAAATTCATATTTGAACAGAGTTTTTATTTATGAAAGAACCCTTTGCATATATTTTTCCTCTTACATTCAAATGGTACTAAATTGCTAGTAGGTTTACTATTACTGTGTTAATCCTACTTTAATGAAGGGTTAATAAGGTTTTACATATAAATATGTACTTATTTGACATTAAAGAATGTACCAAACATTAATGATGTTTAATTTATTGATTGTGTGCTACCCTTAAAGCTCTTCTATTTTGAATACCCACTTCTTCTCCAGGTCTGGCCACTAGGAGCACTGTATGCAACATGTGTACTCAAGAAACACATTAGTCTAGAGAAGACGGCTCCCTTCTGCTCTACTATTTTTGCTATAAGTAAGCAGCTGAGAAAATAAAACCCGATATATTTGAATTTTTGTCAGTTTTTGGGAAATTTCACCAATGATTTAATTATATAAATTTCTGTTTGGTTCCTCATAGTTTTATTTATATAGGCCTTAATAATGTACTTAAATATTACTTGCACAATAGCAAGTTACATATCTTGTACACAATAGTCATCACTCACTTGACAAACAGCCACGATAATTTTTGTAAACAGCAAAACGTGGATCACTGGTGTTGAGACCTCCAAGCTGCACCTCATTGGCTCCTTGGTCACCATCAGGAGCCTCAGCAGTGCTTAGGAACGAGATCTGCTTCAGTGCTACAGGCTCCCTGTCAACCTGAAAATCATCACATTGTGTAACAATGAGGTTATGTTTTCTGAAACAAAATATAGGTTAGAAACTAGAGAAGTATCTTACCAAAAGAGTTGTTTGGTTCCCCTCTCTCTGATAATAGACTGAGTGTCTGGCCCCATTAAGGAAGTTTATATCAGAAACTCTTACTCCAAGAGCTGATCCTTCCCCATCCTCTTCAAATATCAGTTCACCTTCACTTGTCAATGCTACAAGTAGATAATAACTCCTCCTAGTAACAATAGGTAACAGTGAATTAACTTACTATTTAGGGTAAATTAAACCACTGACAGATTTTTGTGGGCATAAGGAATTACAGGGTGGGAAGCCCCTTTACACTGCCTTTGAAACTACATAGTTAAGTACAGCTTACCTCCTATAGGTCCAAAACATCTGCATCGGTTCCTCCATGTTTGTAGTATAATTTAATGTGCCTCCGTGTGTGATTGTTCATCTTTAACAGCATATGAAAGGTGGTATTTTGAGCTGTGATTTTTAGCTGCTTGTCGTTTACTTATCAGCTTTTCTCACATCTTTTACTATACCCCTGGTACATTATCAGGTGTGGTAAGGTCAGAACTTATTGCAGCCCAAGGCAACAGAGCTGGAGATTGTTCTGAGTCACATCCAATACAATGATTTGGAAAAATTTTATCCAGGTGTTGGCAGACACTGACAGCAAAATGTGTTGGTCCCCTGTCCTGATGAAAGAAGATGGAGTTGGCAATTCCTTGTATTGTCAATTCTGGAAGTAAGCCCTTTTCAATAATTTCTGAGTAAGTGTATTGATTGACAGAGCCATCAAAGAAATAGGGAGCCAGTAGGTGATCCATTGTCGTCCCTGTCCAAACCATAACATGAGGCAGATTATTCTGAATCTCTTCAAAAAGGTGAGGATTGTTTTTCACCCAGAAAAAGGCATCACGGCTACAAGAGCTGTGATAAATCACACACTCGTCAGAAAGACATTCTTTTTGTCATTCTTTTGTCTATATCGACATAGGTTAGTATCTGACAACTCAACACCAGCGGTTGGATGGAAAAATTTGAGTTTTAAATTTTTCTTTATGTGATCTTGCATTGTTGTCAAAATGTTCAACTTTGCAGAATAGTTGTGTAATGATTTCACCGGGGAACATTTCATTGATGCTTCCACAGCAGCACAAGTTTCAACTCAAGTGCTTACTCATCCCCTGCATTGTGCATCAAAAACAATTCCCATGACAAGTCTTTTTCTCCCACTGCAATAACATTGGACACGATGGTGGTGCTTTTCCAAAACACAGTCGTTCTGGATATATTGCATTGTTTGTCTGGTGTTTCAGCATTTGTGGATCCACACAGAAGCTACCAAAAGCTCTTCTGCACTAAACGGACTTATATTGGCCAAATCTTTACCGGCCATTTTGAGCGAGTATTGTAGCAAGTATTGTTGTTTATTGTTTCCTATATCACCATCAGCATTGTCAGATCTACCACCCTTTAATTCTGTTGCTTCACTGTTATAGCTTCAATTTTCCTTAATCTACCGTCCTTATTGATAATCACATTCATATTACATGTTTCCTTCCATCTTAGGTTCATAGAACAGGGTTAAGGCAGTATAAAGGGACTTGGCTCACACACTGATGGGATATCTGTATTACTAATTAATAACAGAATGACGTAAATAGAAATTACGGTAATCACTTTCATGTTGATATGCAGGTGAAATTATATAATATCTTATTAAAATAATATAAAACAAGAAGTCAGAAATATGTATGTATATAGCAGAAAAGGAATTGTTTTAAATTGTAACACATCATTACAATAAGTATTTGTATAAATATTCATCATAAACAAGTGCACATCATAGGAAAAGTAGAAGATAAACATCATTGTCATGAATAGTTGATATAGAGCAGGCTTACTTGCTTTCTGTCTGCAGCAGTAGAAGAGCTGTGTTTCTCTGCCTGTTGTCAGTGCTTGAAAATGCAAGATAAACCTTCACCTGATCAACAGGTCCATTGAGCACATATTTTCTTTGCAGAATGGATTCTCCTCCAAAATCTGCACCTTTTTCTGTGAATAAAAATTCTTGTTATAAATCACATTGTTGGAACAAATAATATTATTTTTTAACTTCATTTATATATTCCTGACCTTCATCACAGAACTCTCCATAGTATGACGTATGCTCACAATTGCATGATACTTCCTTTTTCTGGAAATCTTCTATGCAGATTCCCTGATTTTTGCATGGTTGTTCATCACACTTCATTTTGCACCCTGGAATTATTTCTGGAGCTGTTGCCCCAAAGAAACAATTATTTTGAAGTAAACTTAGGCAAATAGAAACAATTTAACATTTAGGATTATGTTTAAAAGCACAAAAGGTAATTTGTAGTTGTCTAAATCAGTTATGTACCTTGGTCGGAAGCTTCTGGAACCTGTGATGCCAAATCATACATGTGCTCTCCTATCTTTAGGCCTCGAATACATCCCACGTAACCTTGGAGAGGTAACGCTCCACTACCTTCTATCAAGTTATCAGGGTCATAGCCTCCAAGGTTTATTTGGAAGTATTCTGTAGGTGGTGCTGGTGGTCTTTGTGGTGCTAGTACCTCTAAACAAAGCACAAACTATGTTTAAATATACACTCAATCTTGCCGTATTCCACATAAAGCTAGGTGTGTTTGTAGATCAGCCAGACCGCCCTGCGGTGCACCAGACTGAGTGAGGACCGGCATGCTCTCCGTCAGAGTTATACGTAAACGACCGGCAAGTCATGCGTGTGGAACAGTAACTTTTGTACTAACTTAAGTTAGGCTTACCTCCATCACAACAAATGTTGAAATTGATTACTTTCAACATTCCCTGAAAACAATTCTGGTTTACTGAAAATTGCCATATTATTCATGAGCTTCTTCACCATGCTGCAAACATTGGGGTTTGGTACACAATGAGTGTACATAGAATTATCAGTCTCATATTTTACAACACAATGCTTGATTCATATGTTCATGTAAATTCTATTTTAAAAAATGTTTTTCCATAATTAACAAATGAAACATTGTGTGGCTGGATTCAGCTATAGTGCACACTGCTACGAACTCTACACATGAATTGGGAGGTGTGTGTACGAGGACAGAATAATTAGTCAAGAATCGTGGCCACCCCGTTCCCCTGACCTTCCCCATGCAATTTTTATTTATGGCAAATGTTAAAGAATGAAGTGGACATATCAAATTTGCACATTTTACAAGAACTAAAGAACAACTCACAAAACATACAGGCAATCAGTCAACATGAACTTTTACAAGTGAACCAGAATTGTTTTCTGAGATATAGCGAATAAGTTGGCGTTGGTCATCAGTTTCAACATTTGATGTGATGCAGGGAAGTCTAATGTAAGATAATACAGTACTGTATGCCCAGGACAAGAAGGCAAGTCTTAGAAATGTGTAACGTAATCATGTTTTGCTTCCCACACGGTGTTTGTGCTTAGTTTCCGATTATGACAAGGATGCTAGGTTTGTTTAAAATACACAGTGTTGTCACATAACTCACCTAGAAGTCCAGTTGTCGTGCAAGATCTGAGTTGGGAAAGTCCTCACCTTCGCTGCTGTTACTACCGCTCTCTGCATCTTTGTCACTAGACTCCAGGCCTCCTAGTGATATATGTGCCGTAGCGCATGTTAGCAGCGAGAGCCAAATAATGCATAGTACTAAAAAAAAATCTCTGCACCTATCTCTGTAGTACTGCAAAGTGCATTAGATCTGGCAACGTGGGTGACTCATATGCATTCTCATACATTAATTTCCTAGTAAACAGATCCGCTACCGGAGCAGATAAACAGTTCAAGCCCCCTCTGCCCTTCATTCCCCTCTAGTCTTCTTGTCGTGAGCATACAGTAGTTAGTGTTCCATACCCATGACTTGCCGGTCATTTATGTGTAACTCTGATGGAGTGCTCGCCAATCCTCGCCTAGCCCGGTGCTGCCACAAGATGGTCCGGGTGGTCTACAAACATACTGTGGTTACTGCTCATATTTACTCAAAATTTTTGAGTGTATTACTGTACATATTATAACTACAGAAACTAATAATTTTCAAAACCAAATTAAAAATTTAAATTATGTCTTGCAACTAATATGTCATCAACATGCAAAAAGACTCAATAAACTATGCTTTACCCTAAGATATATCAAAGACGCAGTCTGTTGCCAGGTAGTGTGTACATTTTACTATACAAATTTACACTCAATCATTTCCCATGTTATCCCATAACTCTAACACAGCCAAAACAATATTTAGAATTCAAAAAAGAACCATTCATAAATTGTAAATATAAATAGTAGAACAATGATCAGGCAACTCTTCAAATAAATCTAGGTAAGCTTTTGAAGTACTAACAAATGACCAATGAAGATATTCATTTCCACAATACTAGAAACAAAACACATTTAATAGTTACTGAACATAAAATATTCCTGATTGCAAAAGGGGTAAAGTATTATGGGACTATGCTGTTTAATACATTGCCAGAAAATTTAAAAGAATAGTCCATGTGTTGTTTGAAGAGTTTTCTACAGGGAGAGGCTTCTTATAGCACAGATGAGTTTCCAGACTCAATTTAATAGTTAATTAAGTTTAATATGTATTTAAATATGTTTTTAAATTGTGACACCAGCCGATGGCAGTGGCAACAATGGAAAAGCAGCAAAGGCTTGGGGTCCAGCTGCCCCACCCCACTGGCAGTGCATGTATGAAAGGCACTCAAGGTCAGGCTGCCTCACATGACTGTTTGTGAACACGTGACAACAAAGAACGTGGCATGTCAAAGGGATTTTCAAGTGTCCAGCAGCCGGCATATTTGCAGAGCTTCCAGAAAGGTGAAGTTTGAGTAAGATGTTATGTCATCCCCATCATACAAGGAGGTGAGGCAATGAGAGTTTGCAGTCAGTTTTTGGTGTGAGTGTTTGTGTCAGCTGCATGTATACAGTTGCATTGAAAGGAAGGTAGCAGAGCAGTTAATGAGGTTTGAGTGATTGCATTGTCCAAGTCAGTCATTTAAGAGACAGTGACTCAAGGTTACAAGGAGAACAGTTGTGAGTTGTAATATCACAAAAACTGTAGACTATATTAACACCAATAGAAGAGAACTGCATTGTTGTGCAAAAGTTTAAAAGAAAATTAAGTGAAAAAAGTAACTGCATTGGACTCTTGTCATTTTGTCATATGGTGTCAGGAGTGGGATTCGTCAAATTGTTGTATTTGTTATAATATTATAGTTAAATTCATAGAAGGTTATTTTGTATTAGTTAATGTAATCTGATGAAACCATGCATACTTTGTTATATTAATGGTGAATAAATTTAAATTTGGATTTTTATGAGGATGAATCAAATACTATACTTCATCCCATAATCATCACAATTTTTGTACTTTTTTATAAAGTAAAAATACACAGTGTGAGCATTATGTGAAGAATAAACTATTTAAGACTGATCGTGTTAACTTTCAGTGACTAGTGTATGGCAATATGAGTAAGAGCGACTTTGAGCGTATTAAAGCATAGGTATGTTATGCTGTTCATAGTCAAAAATAAACAAGAGGGGAAGCAAAAGTGATGCTGACACTGCAATACATACACCTACTTCAGTAAATAAAAGATATAATGAAAAAAAGAGAAAAATGTGACTTAGAATATATTGAATTAAGACTCGTCTATTATTTACAAAAGCATTTACAATACTGTAGAATCACATGTACATTTTAACTGGACCTGATATTATCGAACTACTCAACAAATCCCTTTCTACAGCTTGATCACCATTCTGTTCCACAAATACAATCACCCTTAGTTTAAAACTTGCTCTGTAAGTTCTGTAATTCCATTAACTGGTGTTTTATAAAATAAGCACTTGCTAGAATACAATGCTATATCCTAGTGTATGGATGTCAACATTATGCTGCAGCACAACTTTCAGCATGAGTGAAATGGTGAAGTGCAATTGGAAGTAGTTCCTTACCACATTGTGTATATTATTGCTTATTTGATACTTTCAAGTAATGAACGGGGTGAATAAATACCATAATTGAATAAATACATAATTGCTCATGTAAACATGAGCATAAATATTTTACTTCCATTTATTATCACGTGGTATTTGGTAATTTTCCAATTGCATTGTTACTGCAGTGAAGTGATGCTCTGATACTTGTATTGCTAGTAATGCACATACAGTTAGTGTGGTGAAGGATTCAGTTTCTCAAGGTAGTTAGGAAACATAAAAGCGGAAAGCCTCTAGAAGTGGTAAAAGGACTATTGTATCATATGTGTTTAACTTTTTCTTTCAACGTTATGACACTCTGGCTGTGAAAGACGAAACCACGTTGATGTCTGAAGCAACTGGTATTTCTATGTACACTGTTTTAAATGTGAGAACAGAAATGAAACAAACAGGAACTGTAAAAGTCCTTAAAAAGAAAAGGGAAGGGCCATTTAGTGTTTTAGGCAAAGTGGATGACTGTTAAAAGTGTTATTTGCTTTAAAATACATGCCTAGTTTCTTTTTAAACAACAGGCCTCCTATAATAGATAATGAACAGTGAGTCAGATCTTCCACATATTAGGTAAACCACATTCCACACTTTGCTGAAAGACATTGAGTTTCAGTTTACAAAAAGAAAGACAATGCAATATTTGATCGGGAAGCTATGTTGGTGTGGAGACGTTACCTGATCTGAGGGTGTCGCGCCTCAATCTGACAACTGAGGTTAATGTAAGTTTTTACTCACAAAATTACATTTCATAACTTTTCTTAACTAATTTCTTTAATTAGTTGATGTAGTTTATTTAATAAATATGAGCCGAGTGCAATTCTAACCTCACACTGCTACAGTGAAAGAATTAACAGTTGCGATAACAGTCAGATGTAAACAGCTGTGTGCACAGAATGTCAACACGTGCTTGTTGGCGGAGTGATACACTCGCAATGTTTATGTACGTATCCACTTTAAGCTCAAAGAGACTATACTTCTGAAACATGTCTCCTTAAATTACAGAGTAAGTGAAGTAAACTGTCCCAAAATTTGACTCCTGATGTTTAAGTAATGTTCTGAGAAATTTAAAAAGTTAATTTGATTTTATGATACTAATCTACTTATTTTCTACTTTTAATTCTACAAAAAAGTGTTTTAAATATTGTACCTTTCTCTGGATTCATCCATGGTTTGTTGGAGTAGACTTTGAGAAGCTCTGGAGAAACAGGGAGTGAGTTATTTCGATTATTGATGTGTAGAACTGTTTCCTTATCATTTCTAATCACTGCCACCTGCACTGACTTGCCAGTGTTTATACCTACAAACATACATAACATGTGCATACTTCTTGTAATGTTACCTTTAAAAGCTATCAAATGATCCTATGATTATAATAACAGTTTACAAATGCAACAGAAGCAGAATATTGAGATCAGGAGCCTCCAGTGAAGAAAAGAACAAGGTGTAACATTTGTCTAAGAACTGCAGACAGAAGGACAAAACTTGCCTGCAGAAAATGCAAGTAGCAAGTGTGCAGAGAGCATAGTGTAATCATGTGTAAGAGCTGCAAAATTATAGAAGGACTTAAACATGTGTTTTTGTAGTTGAGATAAACTGTATTAACTGTGATTTAATATGATTATGCAAGTGTACTGAACATTGAAGTCTATGTTTTGAGCTGCACCTCAGTTCCAAGTTTCTGGAATTTTACAATGTAGCATCTATTGTAATACTTTTCCTTTCATTTTTAAACTAATCTTTATACCAACAGTTATTTTAATATATTACGTTTTACTATATAAATATAAGCAATAATTTTACAAAGATATTTATTTAGCTCGCTTACAACAACCATTGTATTCCTGGGGTTGCAGGTGACCCCGCGCCGCCACTAATGTAAGACATACTAGCGCCACCTTTCTGAAGTTAAAAATGCTAAATTCGTGACACACTATGTTAGAAACTATTTAACATAATTATCAGACTGAAATATTTATGGGATGTAGATGCATGGCTTCTAAAAATACTGCTTATTTTTATCTAATAAGTTTGTTTATTAAGGAATATTTTTATTAATTGTACTTGTAATTAAAACTGAGTAATTATACTTTTAAAAAGTAACCAGCTATTTTATGAACATCAAAATAGATTCATAGTAGTGTTTAGAGGTTGGTTTCACCATCCTAAAATGTAATTTAGCTATCTTAAATACTTTCTGAGAAAACAGGTAATTTATACAAGAATTTATCAAGAAAACACTGTTTTCAGAGTAAAAATGGAGGAAAAGACTTCCACATATTTGCAAAGAACAAATTCACATGGCTTGGGCATACAGAAGCTGTCATAGTTAAGAATAGTAGCACTTTAAACAGCAAAACTTCCCCAAAAGCTGGACTGAAGTTTTTCTCCATACTCCAAAGTGTATAGGAGTTATGATGCACAATTTATGCCATTTACACAATTGCAGATGTAGCCACATTATTAAAAATATATTAAAATACAAATATTTTGTCTATAATAATAAAATACATCTCAAATTAAAGGCCAAATTCCAATTAATAAAACTACATAAAAGACCAGAAGTACTGTGTTTGGTAATTGTTGCCATTTAGTCTCCCCTTAAACTTGAAAGTAATTTTAAAAGAATCCAAACTTTACAAACCTGGATATTCAACAGTGATGTTTTGAATTTCATTGCCAGTGTTGAAAGTAAAGACTACAAATTTCCCTTCTTGAATGTGCAGTTGAACAAAATTGTTGAGGTGATCATTAGCATAAAGTACGAGAGAATTATAGGCATGTGTTCGTAAGTTGACAAGAATGTTATCAGTCATCAGTTTAGAGAGGATTTCTTTCTCACTGTTTGAAGCCTGTGCTAAATAATTCTTCTTCAGAAATGCTCTTGGTGTAAGAAATGTCAGCCCCTTCACATTGATATCTGCAAATAAAAAACGAGCAATTATGAAAGTACTTTTTTCTAAGTAAAATCCAAAGTACAAGAACAAGTCAAAAAATAAGTTTCCCTTGTTATTTATGCCAACAAGCTTACTGTTAGTGTTTTTAAATACACAAGCTGTGTCTGGGCAAATGTTTAAGAGGTGGAACTGGAACTGGAGGGTCTGTGGTTCAAATCCCAGCTGTGGCATTGAATTTTTAAGTTTGAGTTCTACCTCTCAAAGTTTCCCATGTATTACTTAGAAACCAAGTGTTGCAACTTACTCACTTGTACTATGATCTCTCTCACTTCAAGTCCCTCTCATGGAGACTTTAACAAGTGAACGTTGGTTGATCTCATGTTTTGTGGGACAGAAAGCAAATTCAGTAAAATGCACTCTTTGGCAACATTCTCAGTTTCTCATCAACTTACAGAGTCTTGTAAGGAGTGAGGTATAACTACTGACCAATGAACTAGCGACAGTCACAATACAGGACTAGAGCCATCACTCTGTAATGAGGTGGGTGAGGGTACATGCACCTGGCCTCATAGAAAAATCATATTTTAATTTGCCTTAGATTTATTTCAAATTCTTAATGCCTATTATGGAAAAGGCTGTAAATGTTGCTTGAAATAAGCAGCATTTATTGAATAAAACCACTCTATCTTGTAAGAAAAGCTTTAACTTAGTCCTTAGAATTTGAAAAATATAAAAAAGTTTAATCCTTCTGCAAATGCTCCCTATATTTATACTGGAATTAAAATTTATATCAAAATAGCTCTAAAGATGTGTACCTATTATGTTATGTTATAATACAGTTTCTACTTTTGAATGAAGGTTTTCTTCTAATATCTATGCAATAAACTGTCTTTCTTGAGTGTCATTAAAACTTAATTACATTTCTGTGAATTTGCACTATTTCTGAAATTTGTTGAACTGTGTTATCAGCTTGTCATAGACAATAGCCTGGCTACGCGTTAAACAAATAACAGTTGTAGCTTAATGAGTAATGATTTAATGAGCCATCACAAATAATCAATACTTTTCTTTTATGCTGTCATTAGTTATAACTATATCTTGCCAGGAGCATGAATATCACAGTCATTGGGGAAGGGTAAAGAGAGAGAGGAAGAAGGGGAAGCTCCAAAGGCCTTGCTAAATAATCATAACACCCTTATATTTTACTAAATTTTTTTTCTGTACAACTAATAATGCAACTCTTTTAAGTAACATTGGGTCATGTACATAAAGGCTTAGCTATATTATTTTCTAATTGTCATCTTATCTCCATATGCACAAAAAGTCACATTTTGCTTAGAAACTAGTTTTAGCTTAATCCTTTTGTATAAACTTTACTTAGGCTTAAGTCCAATGCATAAAACAATGAACACAATTTTTGTAGATTAGTCTTACTGATTTTCAAGCTATCTAATTGGTCACTGGAATTCCTTATGTAGACACTTAAATCCTATTTTTTGAAAGGTAGAATGAGAAATGAAAAATTCAATGCTATAGTCGGGATTTGAACCACATATTGTCTGCTCACATGTAGCTGTTCTTAACCACTGAGCTACCATGACAACATGCCAGCAAGCCTTAAATTCTCCAACTGATTTCCATTTTCCCAGTAGATCACTAGAGAATCTCAAATTCAATACACATACCCCAAAGACAACTTACAATCTAAAGTACTTAAGTCCCAGGCTTTAAGGTTTTTATATATCAGCCCAATCAACAGTTGAACGAGATTATTTTTAACTTAAAGATTAACCTGTAAAACGAAACTTCACCAAGACCTATGCTATGATCAACAGGAGTGAACTACTAGAAAAGTTAGAGAAGGCAGTTGGAGCAGAAAATCAAATAACTAGAATAACCAAAGAGATCATGCCAAACAATAGAGTGCAGGTGGATGATAATGTAACAATATTGGAACCAATAACACAAAGCAGAAGATTGTTGCAAGGGCATCCAATGAGTCCACATCAATACCAGCCACTTCAAAATCTGGTGAGTATCAAATAAAATGTGAATATTGCCCAAAAATATCTTTTTTTTCGTTTCCTGTTTACCCTCCCCTTATGTAGGACTTACAAGCCAGTGCCTAGGGTCAGACGTCTGTCGGGGAACACAGGAACCTATGTACCAGACAGAGTGAACACCTGCAAGTATGAGAGTGAGGAAGTGATTACCCTCCCCTTATGTAGGACTTACAAGCCAGTGCCTAGGGTCAGACGTCTGTCGGGGAACACAGGAACCTATGTACCAGACAGAGTGAACACCTGCAAGTATGAGAGTGAGGAAGTGATTACCCTCCCCTTATGTAGGACTTACAAGACAGTGCCTAGGGTCAGATGCCTGTCGGGGAACACAGGAACCTATGTACCAGACAGAGTGAACACCTGCAAGTATGAGAGTGAGGAAGTGATTACCCTCCCCTTATGTAGGACTTACAAGCCAGTGCCTAGGGTCAGATGCCTGTCGGGGAACACAGGAACCTATGTACCAGACAAAGTGAACACCTGCAAGTATGAGAGTGAGGAAGTGATTACCCTCCCCTTATGTAGGACTTACAAGCCAGTGCCTAGGCTCAGATGTCTGTCGGGGAACACAGGAACCTATGTACCAGACAAAGTGAACACCTGCAAGTATGAGAGTGAGGAAGTGATTACCCTCCCCTTATGTAGGACTTACAAGTCAGTGTCTAGAGTCAGACGCCTGTCAGGGAACACAGGAACCTATGTACCAGACAGAGTGAACACCTGCAAGTATGAGAGTGAGGAAGTGATTACCCTCCCCTTATGTAGGACTTACAAGACAGTGTCTAGAGTCAGACGCCTGTCAGGGAACACAGGAACCTATGTACCAGACAGAGTGAACACCTGCAAGTATGAGAGTGAGGAAGTGATTACCCTCCCCTTATGTAGGACTTACACTGCTTTGTCCACCACTAGAGTCAGACGTCTGTCAGGGAACACAGGAACCTATGTACCAGACAGAGTGAACACCTGCAAGTATGAGAGTGAGGAAGTGATTACCCTCCCCTTATGTAGGACTTACAAGTCAGTGTCTAGAGTCAGACGTCTGTCAGGGAACACAGGAACCTATGTACCAGACAGAGTGAACACCTGCAAGTATGAGAGTGAGGAAGTGATTACCCTCCCCTTATGTAGGACTTACAAGCCAATGCCTAGGGTCAGATGCCTGTTGGGGAACACAGGAACCTATGTACCAGACAGAGTGAACACCTGCAAGTATGAGAGTGAGGAAGTGATTATCCTCCCCTTATGTAGGACTTACAAGCCAATGCCTAGGGTCAGATGCCTGTCGGGGAACACAGGAACCTATGTACCAGACAGAGTAAAGACCTGGAAGCGGGTGGTCAGTCAAGCACCACGCATGAGAGTGAGGAAGCGGATGATGTGAAATGCAGGCAAAATCAATGATTGGAAAGGTGATAATGGAGCAATTGGTGAAATGAGTGGCAGGGAAAACCGGAGAACCCAGAGGAAATCCACCCTGACACTGCTTTGTCCACCACAAATATCACATGCAGGTCCCTGGGATCGAACCTGGACCACTTAGGTGCTCTAACTGCTCGGCCATGACACTGTCCCCAAAAATATGCATTGGCCAAACTAAAAGAAACCTGGGAACAATACTGTAGGTACACATGAGAAACATAAAACTTAAATAAACTGACAAATCCCATCATTTCTGGTGAACTCAGCACACCATAAAACAGGATATCAAATTATTAAAACATGTTAACACTATAGGTGAGTGTGATTTGGGAAAAAATACACAAAGAGGAATGTTGATCTAGCCATGAATTTTGAAATACCACAAGTAGACAAAAACCTGAAGTTTACATCCGGTAACCCAGATAGCAGCACAATCACAACAGATTCTTCCTATTCAGATGCCAGTTGAGAAACTGTTGATAATGAAGATGATGGTCTTCAAAACATGTCCAGATAAACAGTAAGTTAAGTGAAACAAAATGTCTATAGCTCCACTGAAATACTTTTTGAAATCTATTGCTCTGTATGTTTAACTTAAACTATGAATTTTATAGAATAATTGTAAAAATCTCCAGTTTAGTTTTGTTGCTTACACATGATTTGCAACTTACTTGTTTCACAGTATGTGCCAATGTGAGCCCATGGATTTCTGCACACACACTGGAAGGTGCTCCACAGCTCCTTACATTTGGCACCATTTTTACATGGGTTAGGATCACATGTTGGTTTACAATCCTTAATTATTTCTGAGAGGTGAACACTCATGTAGGAATATATATCCAAAATCTCTCCATTTACAACAAGGCCCCTGAAGCAGCCAATCAGTCCTTGGCGTACAGAACTTTTCCTTAGCAGTTCCCTAAAATAGACAAGAGAGACAACATTACACTGGAGTCATGCTGTAGAACGAAAACACAAGATATTCAAGAGCATCTAAAGATCTGCAATTTTGAAGTGCAAGATGCACATGCTGCAGTATACTAGTAATAAATAAATAATTGCCACTATTCTACTTATGTTTATTGATCTTATATTTAGGTTATGATAAATCAAAATGGGAAGCAAAGGTAAGTTTTCTCCTCACATAAAATGTTTTAAAATTTGGACTTAGGAGGGTTTGCATTTAGATATCTGAATTATAGCAAGCATAGAGAGAAAGAATAGAAAAGCATTACAGTAATTATGTTTATACCTACTCTGTGGCTCCTCCAATGAACATGCTTCCTTCAAAAGGTCCAAACTCCTCTTCAGGCAGGAGATCAATCATTTGGTAGTCTGTGTTTATCATGAACCTTACATGATGCTCATTGTAATCAATCCAGATCTTCTGCCACTCCCCGTTATTCAGCTGTCTTCTTGACTTCACCTCAAGTTCTCGAGAATGGCCGGTACTCAATGTAAAATTGAAAGTTAGCTGAAAATCTAATATGACAACATTCACTGGTCCTTTGTTTTATGAAACAGAATTTTATAATCTAAAAAGTCACAATGAAACTTAGAATAAGCATAAAAGCTTGTTTTATGTTTTCTTAACCTCTTAACTGGGTAATTTTCTGCTTGTGAACATAACCTCTCTTGGATATTCTTGGTCTGCATTGCATTTCTGTTAAAGCCACCATCAGATGTTATTATATACAATTTATTTACATTTTCTAAACTACTAAGGGTAAAAGAACTAATTTTAAATTAAATAAAGCCCTTACATGTCCTGTATACATTCAGGAAGGAATAACAGGTGAAACCTTTTCTCTAACATTACTTTGCAGAAATAAAAGGTTGCAATGTTCTCTCTTTTTAAAAAATATAAACCATTCTCAGGTTTATGTACAACTCCCTGAAGTAGTAGAAGGTTTACAAGTGTTTTTATTTCTGATGGGTTGGCATACATCCAATATTTACAGCTAGAGCACACCTTTGCTGTAAGACATTGTTGCACATACAGGTTGGTCTGACCTGCAATTAGCTCTCACATATTGTTGTCCACAAGTAGTTCCAAGCACTGTATTGTATTTAACAACAGATATGTATATACATCATACCCAGTTAAGAGGTTAATCCATACATTCACATTTGCTGACATTAACATAAATTTGGCCATAAGCCTATAACCTAAACATGGAATACTTGAAAGATTGTTGAGCTGGTTAACATTTTGCTTCTTTTGCACAATTTGAAAGTAGAAGCATCAAAAACTCTTTTAGGATAATAGAATTGCTGAAAGATATTAGTACCAACCCAGAAGACTATGGTTTCATTTGGTGTCAGCTCTCTCTTCCCCAGTATACCTACAAAGAAACTTGCAATGGTTAAAGGAAGTGAGAAGCCCACAAGAACAAATGGAAGACTATCTTGCCATTACAAATTTATGTATCCAACAGAACTGTTTTCAGTTTAACAGCAAGTTCTACTAACAAGCATCTGGCCTACCAGGAAATCCTTTGTCCCCATTTCTTGCAGACCTCTTCATGAATCATTTTGAAACACATATCACAAAATTCTTCCTGCTGATCTTCAAAACTTGGTTCAGATATATTGATGATATTTTTGCAACTGTTCCCAAAAACTTGTAGATGATGCCGTTAAACTACTGTATTAACTCAAAAATAAAACTCAGTCGATAGTAAGACCCACCAAGTTTTGTGGATGAATTTTAAAAAAAATATATGTATGTGAATGTTAGCTATGTTAATTTGAGACATACTGTAATTCCTAGAAAAACCAATTCCTCAGAATTTTTTTGTTACTATACATGCAGATGGTTGACCAAGAAGAAGTTTTACCTTTCACTTATTTTGCAAAGAAAGGAGTAGGAAATAGGGATTGACCTCCACTCATTAGTAGCTTCAACCCTTCTACCTGATTTCTGCTTACTAGTAAAACAAAATCTTTGGCTAAAAAGCAGAAACTTTATTGAAAGTGATTTTCTCCTGTACGTGTCTGTGTTAGCAGTAAAATTAATTCACAAAATAGTTTCACAATAGGATTTAAGTTAGATGTTTTGGAACTCATTGGAAAAAATGCAGTATGAGCAGCAGGTCGAGAGTATTTGGTGCAACTAAATATGATTCATTACTGGAGAAATCAGAGGGATAAACTTAAAGCCACGAAAAAAGGAACTTGGTCTTTTTGTGGCCCTAAGAAAGGATGCCATGTTACACTGACAGAATGGGTGCAAGAGAGTGCTGTGTAGTGGCCTGTGAAATGATTCACATGAAAGGGTGCAAAGTTGCATGTGAGTAATACAATAGTTAGTGCTTAATAAAACATAGGTATTAAAGTCATAGTTCAGTAATATATTTCTTATTTTCATTTTCTGAAATACCCATTTGTAAGACCCTTCCAATTTTTTGGCTATAATTCCATTAAAATAGGGGGTCTTGTTTTTGAGTAAGTACAGTATTTGATTTACAGAGCAATTTCATTAAATTCACAGTTGAACTAGAACATGAGGAGGAGGCTCCTCCATACTTAGACCTGGAAATTATCAGATTAGAGCACATGCTCACCATTAGCATCCATCAAAAACCTATCCACATTGAGAGTAATAGCTTCAACCTGAAACCCCACCAACATGCCATTTTAAAATATGATTTGAAGCTTTCCTGGTGACACAACATCAGAACCATCCACAAGCCGCCTTTGAAGATCCAACACCTAGTGAGGCCGGTAAAGGACAAACTGCACCTTAATGTACCAGGGGTATACTGTATCCCCTGTGAATGCGGGACGCCGTACATAGGGCAAACCGTCAGGACCATTTCCACCAGAGTCAAGGAGCATGAATGGTCCGTACAATTAATGCAGCCTGACAAGTCAGGGCTGGCAGAGCACTGCTTTGAAAAATACCACAGAGCTAACTTCAAAGAAACAACCATTGTGGCAAAATGTAGCGGTTTATGGGAACGGAGGGTTAAGGAGGCTCTGTCCATCTCCTCCGAGAAGAGTACACTGAACGGACGCTGGATTGCAGTTTAGTCCATCCTGGAAACCAGCATTAAAATTGGAAATCGACCGACTCAGAAAACACAGATTCCAACGGAGCGGTGAACCACCTCCACACTAGACTGGGTGTTTTCTACTCGGTACGTACTGGCTGACAGTACATATACTGGTCCCTTCACTCTTGCTATTCATTCTTCATCCTGAAGATGGGAGAGATGTACACTCTCAAAACGTCGGTGTCTCTTCATCACTGCACCTGGCTCAAAGCCCGAGAGCATCTTGAATATGCCATTTTAAGTTGTCCCTACAAATTGGTGAACTTCCATCTCAGCAAAGAGGCATATTGACAACAATACAACCACATCCTTTCCATACACAACAGAATGGTTTCAAACCCAGTATAGTGATGCACAAGATTGAAAAATGTTAGAACCAATAGTACATCAGAAAAAACAATTTGCACACAAGAACCATGCCAGCAATTGCTAAACTTCACATACCACCCTAGGCTAAATTACAATTTCAACAAAATTTTGAAGAAATAGAACATAGGTTTGGCTCTAGAGAACAAATACACAGTCCAGAATTTGTTTCATTCTCTCCTGTAAAACTGAATACCATCAGAACAAAAATCAGCCTTTTGCTTAATAAATTGTGAAAATTTTCACGTGGTATATGTGGCAAGACAAAAAGAAACATAAAAACCAGCAGAACACTTTAGTTGCATTTCCAATAAACAAATAGAAAAATCAGCTGTAGCAAACCATTTTTTGGATGGCAAACCATGATATCAATCCTGAAGTGACCAGTGACTAGCTGCATGTTACCCCTAGACCAAGGACAACTTTACATATGCTGAGGAGACACCCGTAAACACTACCTCTGGAACCATTTGTAGTGGCAGATGTGCCAAAACATACCTTTCCAATGAACAAATCTCAAGTTGTGTAATTAATACATTGTATAACATTTACTTACCACTTGTTAAAGCAACCATGAAGGAAGGATGGTCTGGTCTAATAGGTGGTTGGTATAACAAAATAGCCTTCTCTCCCGTTGTTCGGAAACTGAAAGAAATGTCTCCTTTCCTCCATCCTGGTACCTCTATGTAAGACTGACTTGAAGTGAAGGTTACAACATACTTTTGGGTGTCTGCAAACACAAATTTATAAACATACCGTATCTATTTGAATTATCTTTAATTCTTTGCAATAATGAAACAATACAGTGTGTCTGATAGAAAATTTTTGGAGGATCAGAATCATTAAATTCATGAACTAGAAGAGTTATATTAAGAATAGTCTACTAAGTAATGTTTGTTTTAAAAACCATCAGTAACCTAAAAACACTAAAATTGTACAATCTGCCCTTCCTCAAGGTATATTTATTTGACTTAGGGCAATGAAATAGCACTCTGTTCTTAATGCAGAAGAAATAATTAGGCAAATAGCTTAGCAGGAAGACATCCTGTAAACTGTACTTTTAGCAAAACAATATTCTTACTCTGCCAAATCTGTATAAGGAACAGCATTCATTTATTCAACATCAATAATAGTGTACATGAGCATACCACTAGAAATACTAATAAAATACATGAACAGGCTCCAGAGCAACAAAAGTGATAAACTCAATACTACACAAGAGCATACAAATTTGCAGTCTGATCACAAGTGAAGCTAGTAACTGCAATCAACTAATTTCAGGAAAGATGAAAAAAATGTGTTTAACTGAGTAATCCTTTAACAATGTACAACAGCTTACTGAATATTTAGTACCAAAGTAATCTTAATTCATGTACATACTTGCTATCATTGATTAGTTTATAAGTATTCAGTGTATATATCTGTACTCTTTTGTTTATACATATATGTATCAGTATTCCTTTGTTTATATAGGGTAGTTAAATTATATTCAAACCCACTCTTGCGGCCTCTCTCTATTTTGCGACACAGCCGGCAGTCACTGGGGAATTTATGCCAACAGAGGCAGACTAAACTCCTTACCTTATAATGGATGCTGGAAATGTTGACCTTCTGCTCTCAAAGAGACAGCATATCTCATGTAAATATTCTTGCTCACTCTCCGAAGCTCAGCAACAGGAATTCTTGTGATTTCTTGCACAATGTTTTCTCTAAGTTCCTGTAGTGTGCGAGGATTGGAACGATACACCTTGTCTTTTAAAGAACCCCATAAATAATGCAAGTCATTAGATCAGGAGAACGAGGAGGCCACAAATCAACACTAATTATTCTGTCATCAAACACCTCTCTTACTCATTTAATGAATGTACTGTTGCAGAATCTTGCAGGAACCAACTATACAATTTCTCTTCTTCTGTCAAGCGATTGAAAAATTAGAATTAACCTCTGTTATCGCTCTACATTTGTTGTTTCACCAAAGAATATGTGCCCTATTATTCTTCTAGCACACCACACTCCAATTTTCTGATTGTAATGAGGTATTTTACCCAGTAGCACAGGTTTTTCTAAAGCCCAGTAGTGACTGTACTGTGAGTATTCACACATCCAGTTAGATGAAACCAAGATTCATCAGTGAAAAACAAACACTGTGGGTCAATGAAATCCCTTTCTACGGATTGGAAAAACCAATCACAATAGTTCACACATTTAGTGGGACCATTTGGCTTTAACGCTTGCAGTCATGTGTAGCGATAGGGCTTCAGTTTCAACAGATGTATAGCATTTCTTGCAGATGATCAAGATAAACCCGTTTGCTGCACTAGTGTTTTCAGTAATTTTTTAGGTGAATGCTTCAAAGCAGCACCAATGTCATCCAGTTATTTTTACAGGTCGCACGTTACTTCTTGACGAATGAAAATTTTATATGAAAGGTTGAATGCGAGTCACTTACTCAGCTTTTGCGGGAACGTTGGCATCGAAAGAGAGGAGGTACAGTCTGCAGTGAGATGTTTCTGAGCTGAAGTAGTACAACACTACAAATCAATTTATCACACTTCCAGTAATATCAGCCACACGTATTATACACTATACCTCTATAATTGTTTCCACTTAACTTTATTGCATTTCTTCTATTCCCGACATTTTTCCCTCGTCTTCTTCCTCGTCTGAATTACTGTTATTTTCGTTGCATGCATACATCTGTACCGCACAAAACTTTTGCAGTTGACTGTATACACAAACGCGACAGAGGAAAACAGAGGTGTCTGTTATCGTAGCACAAACATTTTCTGACCTGTTTATTAAGGGTAGGCCAACTCACTGGATTTCTGTTTAAGGTCATTCGTCAAGAACAAATGCACAACCTATAGTTAACACTGACCTCTTCCTTGAATGTTTCTTATTCAACACCAAACCTGAAGCTTCAAATTTATTTATGGCCAAATGTACAGTTGCCCTTGCAGGTTGCACAGAGGTCAGAAACTTTTCAACAAACTCCCTGCACACACAGCGAGCAGATGCATGCTTGAAATAAACTTTACACCATGTTTACTGCACAACAGAGGAACCTGATGCAGCAATACCAATGAGAGTTGGCGCCGGCACACTTTCAAGCAGGAACTGCCAGTCCAAAGCCCCAGCAGTCGGTACGGGAGTAGCAAAGGAGAGAGACACCGTAAATGGGTTTGAATATAATTCAACTACCTTGTATCAGTATTATTATGAATGGTATTCTGTATTATAGATATTATTGTATTGAAATTTTGGCAAAAACATGAATTTATAAAAGCATTATCATGTAAATAAAAGCATAGCTACACATACAAATATTTTAACTTGTTTACAGTGAACTTTGTTGGACATACTTGTTTCCACACATTCCAATGGACCCAGAGTGATACGACCCTGGGCATCCTCATCTAAGTCCTTCTGTTGCAGGAATACCATCTGTGTAATGCCGAGGCTCTTTGGAGTGGTGTAGTAGCCCTCATCAGAGTGCCACTTGGGATCAGAGATGTCACAGTTACATGATCGAGAAGGATCAATGCACGTTCTGTTTACTGCAACAGTTGAAATACACCATTATGCATTATAAAGTCACTTCATGAAAAAGTTAAAGCAAAACTGTATAGACTGAAGATAAAGTTTACACATTGATGATGATGACTTTGGTTTTTGGTAGTATTTAACGTCCCGCTTTTACTATATATGGCATCGCAGGTGGTGACACTGATGATACATGAAATGAAGATGGAGTACTGGTGGAATGAGATAGTGGGGGAAGCTGGAGAACCTGGAGGCAACCCACCCCTGCACTGTTTTGTCCACCATAAATCCTACATGTAGTTGCCTGGGATCAAACCCATGAAAATAAGATACCAGATGAATTAATGCATTCAATGACTTAGGATATAAAATAATGTCATACCAGCCGTAAGCCTGGGTGCTGCTGGTAAGATTTACTGGTTGGGGCCTGAGCTCTCTAGCAGCTGGAATGGGCTGTAGGTGCTTACCTGCCTTAATGACTCGTCCTCCAGCAGGACAATAGAGCACACAGAAACAATAGCTATTGTGTGGTGTTCTGGTGTCTAGACTGTCTATCACATACACTCTCCACCATTCTACTTCCAGAACTTTTCCACTGTCTAAAGACTTATATAAGGAGCTACCGAGAGCCGCATGAGTTAGTAAAACATTTACGAAGCATGTGTCCACTGAATGCTTTGTAAATGTTTTACTTACTCACGTGGCTCTTGGCAGTTGATAGTGATTCAATTTGACGGTTGTTCTTTTGTTCTGAGTTTGTACAAAAGTGCTCTAAGCGTAATGTTAGCGCTACGCTGACTAGAAGGCAATAAATTGTGATTAGCAGTAACTGGTGTTTTCTCATTTGTTACAATAACATACACAAAGAACAATGAATGAAAATAAAATTAAACAGATACAGACACAATAACAGAATGTAGCAGATTTTGTTCATTGTATAGTGAGCTTCAGTGTTTTTTCTGTTGGCAGCACTGATTCACTATTATCTCTGTTTTCATTTTTACTATTATTTTGGACTTATGGTGGAGCTTAAGGTCTGATATTAAATATCCAATCCTTATTTACCTTAGCAACTCACAAATTATGAAAAAAGAAAGGTCAGTTTGGTTGGCCCATAGTAAAAGATGCTTATTAATGGTAAAATAATAGTTTTGTGGCTCTGTTGTAGACATTGTGCTCTGCTACTATGCTAGAGTGTTACATTCTTGCTTCTAACTTCTCTCACAAAGCTGCAAAGTTATTACCTGCACAGGGACAGGCCCCTCTCTTCACAGTACCAAGATAGTCCACGAGATCTGTCTCAGTAGACGAGATAAACCATGTAGCAGAGTGAAGCTCTAGAGGTGCCTTGTAACAGTCGTACTTGATGTACTGACTACAGTGGAGTGAGTGTGAAGTTAGTTAGTTACCTGCACAGGGACAAGCCCCTCTCTTCACAGTACCAAGATAGTCCACGAGATCTGTCTCAGTAGACGAGATAAACCATGTGGCAGAGTGAAGCTCTAGAGTAGAGGTGCCTTGTAACAGTGATACTTGATGTACTGACTACAGTGGAGTGAATGTGAAGTTAGTTAGTTACCTGCACAGGGACAAGCCCCTCTCTTCACAGTACCAAGATAGTCCACGAGATCTGTCTCAGTAGACGAGATAAACCATGTAGCAGAGTGAAGCTCTAGAGGTGCCTTGTAACAGTCGTACTTGATGTACTGACTACAGTGGAGTGAATGCGAAATAAGTTCTTGAAGCATCTCGGCAGTGAATTCTCGATATTGGATATTAAAGCTGAAGTCCTCTTCTGATTTACTCCTAACATCCTGCAAAACAATTCACGATATAACTGACTACATTATTAAAGGTAAGTATTCTGTCTGATTCTAAAGCTGCCCTCCAACCTATTGGTTCTACTACTTGGCCCAAATTATGAAGATCAAAGAAATACATGATATGATCAAATACAGAACCTACATAAAAATATAGTCTTACAATCAATTCCTGCACACTGTGGTGTTTTTGGAAATGAAACTTCTTATATTTTAGCAAAGGATCTAAAATCAATTTAGTGGTAAAACACAATTTCTCATATGAATCAATCAGAGAATATGGTCAGTGAATTTATTTTGATAATTCTCCCGGTCAGATCGGTGAGACCCATAAACCAACAACAGGTGTGGTCCTCCAAATATTCTGGGGGTTGGGAGAGAGTGATGTGACCGCCAAATATGGTAAAAATATGGTGCTTTCTAAAATAGCATTAATTTTACTGCTATATAGCTCTCCAGTATAACTATGAAATATGATGTCAAAATGTTGGGAAGCAAGAAGGAGAATGATTTTGTTATTAACTCCTGACCATTAGATATACACACATTATCAAAAGTCTAAGCATCCCAACCTAAACATAACCAAATATTTCCTATGTCCATTTCTTTCTGTAATTAAAATAAAAACTATTCTACATTGACACACAATACATTGTTTACTTTAAAAAATATTCACATAAAGTAATAAAAATGAAACTTGTTATTAGTCCATGGCAAAGTGTATCATAAATAATAAGAAATATGAAGAAAATACTGTTTACAAAAGTATGTAAGCTATTATAGTTTAGTTATGCAGCATAAATTGTGTTTTTCAGTTTATAACAAACAGTGAATTTATTTTGAGAGGTAGAACTGGAACTTAAAAATTCAATGCCACAACTGGGATTTGAACCACAGACCTTCCACTTACCGGGCATAAGTTTGTTGGCATAAATAAATAATAGTGAATTTATTATTGTTTTTTTTATTATAACCCAAATTTATAACAAGTGACCCATAAACAGAAATAATATTAATACTATAATGCTTGTTAAATGAAATTGACCTAAAATGCTACATACCATTTGACTTGGGAGGTTATGTTCAACAATAGTTTTTGTAGAGTCCTCTAGAGACTGGAACTCACACTTGACATGTGCAGGAGGGAATCGACCATTGCCATCAATGTCAATGAGGTAGACATCTGGTTCAGTGTAGCCAAGTAACGCCAACTCCTCACAGGTTTTGCGGTGCTTAGCTGTGCAACAGGAATTGGTGTTACATATGTAATTGCCAAATTCCTGAAATTGAAACTTGTAAAACTTTCTCCCATCCAGTGGAATAATTTTTCAGTTACACTAAAATTTAGAATTCATAATATATTCGGTGCAGTAAACGTACAAAAATTCCATCTAAAATAAATATGAGTTCTGTTTTATAAAACTCCTTAAGACCAGGTACTGCTCATTGGTACCACAATAAACATACATTAAAGCAAAGAACACCACTTCCTAGGCTATACACAGACCTTAAGTCCATATTTTGTTGCAGCAACCTGACTGGGATGAAGGACAGATACACAGAATAGCTCTGGTCTATCATAACACTATATACCATTCAATCTATAATCTTAAGTTACAATTTAATGCAATAAAATTTAAAGCTTTGTCATGTTGGTGGTGAAAATCTGTACTTTGAATCAGCCCAAAAAGCCTTAAAAATACCTCCTTTGCCATAAAGTCAAAAAAATGCCTCCATTCCCATACATTTTATGGGCAAACCACAAAAGTTAAGTATGCAACTGTATAGGAATCCAGAGATTGAATACTTTATTATTACTTATGTACATGTTAGCAAAGTATGTAAATGTTAATGTTGTTTACTTACCAAAATGACAGTTTTTGCCAATGTAACCAGTTTCCTCACAGTCACAAGTGACACTGTCCTCTTTGACAGAGCATTTTCCCCCATGTTCACATGCATTAGGTCGCTTGCATGGATCCACTAACTGGCAGTTGTCCAGGGAGACTTCTCCCACTGCATGTTCAGTATGTACTACATAACGTGGCTCAATGAATTCACCATTCACAGCCACTTCTCGAATGCACCCAACCAAACCTTCAAAATAAATTATTTGTCATTAGCTATGTTTAAGATTGGTTCACAATAACACAACAGAAGCAAGAATGGGAAGCAAAACAGCTTACACCAGTTTGGCTCACAATATCCCGGGAATGAGAACGGGAATATCTATTGCCACCTGCTGCTGTGTGGGCCCGATCAGTCTGTTGTAGGCGGACCTTGGGTAACCTGGGAAAGATCTGCTCACTTTGGGGTCCATCAGGTTCAGTCAGTGGTTGACAAGATTCTAGTGAGTTTGAAAAGATAGAGGTAAAGGAATCACTATATGGTATGAGCTTAAAACAATAGAGTGGCAGCCCTTTCATCTCAGCTAATGCTCCAGAGAGATCTATAATACAAGTATGGTGAGTGCCTTGTAATTTTGTATGTAGCTAAACTCTTATTTTCCCCATAGTTGTGTTTTGCAACATTAGGTTCCTTTTGCAGCAAGTCTGCTATCTTGCCATCTGAAGTCCCTTTTAATGTGTTCATGGCTTGGGTTAGTAATAACTAGCTGAAGCTCTTGATAATATCACTGACTATATTGTGACTTTGTTCTATTTTAATTGCTGCTTCAAATTTCCTTGCAACATAGTGGAGCAAAGAAACAAGCAGCATCTTCTTCCTTCTGCTTCACTCATGGGGCATCAAGCATAGGCCCTCTCTAATCTCTCACAGAAGCAGCACACAGTGTACATCACAACTGTCATCAAAATCTTGCTCATAGAACACACTAAATCACCCTTCAACAGGTTTGAACCTGCAACCTCAGGAAACAGAGGCTAATATATTACCCCTAGACCACGGATTAAGAAACAATGTTGTTTGAGAGGTAGAACTGGAACTTAAAAATTCAATGCCACAGCTGGGATTTGAACCACAGACCCTCCGCTTCGCTTACCAGGTGGGTGCTCTAACCATTAAGCTACTGTGACAACCTGCCAGAATGACATTGAATTCTCAAACCAGTTCGTATTTTTCCCAGTAAACCACAAAGGCAGTCTCACCAGTTCTACCCCTCAAACATTGCCCACACACGGCTTGTGTGTTTAAAAAACACCAACAGTAAGTTTGTTGGCATAAATAAATAATAAACAATGTTGTTGTTTAACGATGCTGTCAGTTGCCAGGATTACATCGGTATCCCCGGTGTGCTGGAATTTCATCCTGCAGGAGTTCTTTTACATGCCAGTAAATCTACTGACATGAAGCTATTGTTTTTAAGCACACTTAAAAACCACCAGTCTGGGCTGGATTTGAACCTATGACCTAGGGATCAGTAGGCCAGCATCTAACCAACTGAACCATGCAGAACCGACCCTAGACCATGGAGGACAATAAACACACTAAAGAGAAGTACTGCAAGCATTACAGTTGGAATTACTATTTCAAATCAGTCAGTAAATCAAATTCTGGTTTGAAGCAACACAAGTTGATTAAGCCTATATCATCAATGTAACAACTGCAATTAACACTAACTACAACCATATCTTTACCATATATCTATTTCAGGAGCAATTGCTGGTATTGATGTCAACTGAACAAACAGAACATCACCAAAAGTAACCAGAGAGCACTATATTGGGAGAATTGTTACAATTGGCTTTGGATGAATTCCAGTAGTTCGCATCCTCTATATTTTAAAGTTATTTGTTATTCTTTACCATTCTTTGTTAGTTTCTACCAGTTTTTATATACTTGTAGTTTCTCCTATTGTAGCTTTTTGAACAATATAAAGCTTTGAGAAGCATATAAATAAATCAAAGATGACACTTTTGCTAGAAGAACTAACTTTCAATGAAAATGAAGGAGTCAGGATGCACATTTGATGGAATTTATTCTTGTTCCATTTCCCAGTTTGTGACCAGAGAGAGAGCTCTAGCAACTATTTCATGACATGGTCACCTTGAATCATTTCTACAGTGAAGAATCTAATATGCTCATTATGGATCTAGTATGTTGTCCCTAGGAACAAGAACAAGAAAGTTAAAATTTGACCAAGCCTTCTTTCCCATCTACATTGATTTTTTTCAGGCCTAAAATTCCTTAGCATGGCTTCCTTCAGAAGGGAACTGTGTGTTAGATTTATGTCACGTAAAGGAATGTCAGGCCTGCTAGAACCCTGTACAAAATTGAGCAGTCTTTCATGCCCAATAGAGAACAGGACATTGAGAACCATAGCAGTTAAAGAGCATCCATAAATGTTGTTAGCTAATGCTGGATTTCTGACAATGAAGTCATTAATCCTCTTGCTCTCCAATATTTTTCACTGATGGATGGGGCGCTAGAAGTGGCCGGGCATATTTCAAGATGGTCTTAGTCCATTTCCTCTTGCAGATCACACAGAGGACAGAGTGGTGAAGAATATATCCCAATTCTGTTTAAATGTTTTGCCAGACAATCATGTCCTGTAATCAACCATAAGGTTGCAATTGCCGTTTTTCGAGGATACTCAGGAGTTACTGTTTGAATGTTTGGTAGCTCCCATCTTTTATTCTTTGATTTTTCATAGTAGTATTTTGCAATAATTTTTTTGAATTCAGAGTTGACTAATCTTTTAGCTGCATAAAATGGTAGATTAACTATAGATTTCTGTACACCGCTGGTACCCTTTTTTGCAAGAAAATCAGCTTTCTCATTACCACTCAGTCCACAGTGAGCTGGTATCCATTGGAAGACTAGGTGTTTTTGATGTGCTGTTAGATGGGTAAGGATTTTCCAACATTCTATAATTAGAGCATCCATAAATAAGAACTCCCTTTATTGCAAAATCTTGTATAATAACACACACATTTTAAGTTTTTCTCATTCTGGTTTCCATTCTTGGCTATTGTGAACCAGCCCTTACTCTGAAGCAGAAAATACACCCATAAACAATTGTCCGGTTGATGAAGGAAAGTTAACCTTTGAAACGCATTCCGAAAAATTATGTTGTAAGTGTTGTTCAGTGTTATTAATTGTCTCACCTTTTAAATTAAATTAATTACAACAACACTGTTTTCAAACTTCTATGAAAGGAAGATATACATACATACCAATATTTGATTTCCCACTTCCAATGACTACCTTATCTCCTAAGCTGAACTGCAACCCAAACAGTTGTGCTGTTTTAAATTTATAATCCACAGTTAATTTCAGCTCTCCATTCATATAGTTAAGGTTCACCTGCAATAAATGATGTTCAGCTTAGTATAGAATTTCCTTTTAATTTATTCAATTCTACTTAAGAACAAGAACTATGCTCTTATAAATGTTTTTAACTATTTTCAGTGTACTAAATCATGAAAGTATGTTTATTTTTACCTAAGCAGGTTTAGAATAAGCTATTAAACATCTATGTTCTCATCTTTTGTTACTCACAGCATGCCATCCTGTGCGGTAATCAAACTTGACTGTAGTTATGTGTGTCACATTTTTGGTTTCATCTGGAACCAGCTCAAATCTGATCTCTTCATTAACAGCTCTTACCTGGAACAGTTAATAAAATATACATTCTCTCAGCACATGGCATGTGTAGTTTTAAGAGAGCAATTATCAATATTGTTTCCATTCCATTGACTACTGAAGCTTACACTATTGTTACTCTACGTAATAATTTGTTTTGCCAGAAATATGTGTATTAGAGTAAGATTACACTAATAGGCAAATGTACTATATGTAGGACTAGAAGCTTTCATAGAGAGCATTATTAATTATGACTTCATGGGTGATCAACCATATGAAATTTATAAATTTCAAGGTTTTAGCCATATCAAACCCCATGGTCTTCATCAGGAACTAAATAATGAATAAACAGCCATTTCAAACTCATAGTGTTCATTAGCAACTGAATAAGAAATAAGCAGCCATCTCAAAATCATGGCCTTCTTCAGGAATATTGATTATCTTTATAAACATTGAGCTTACATGATCTTCTGGAACTGAATTTTTAAAATAAATGACCATCCCAAAATCCATGGCCTTCTTCAGGAACTGAATAAACCATCTGGGTGGTGTGTTGTGTTCCATTGGTATAGGGGAAACGGTTTAATGGCAGCTCCCAAAAGTTTAAGATGACTGACATTACACTAAATCAAAGTACTGCCAATCTTACAATGGGATTTACTAGCATCAAACTATAATCGCTCCACTCTTAGATCCACACTTGATGTAAACACAAGTCGTCAACAACTAACTTGCAATATTCTGAAACCAAAGCACACCACAAAATAGTACTTTAAATATTGGCGATTATCTGTGAGTTTTCAAGATGTATGATAAGCCTGGTAAATATCGTTCTGTTGCAACATAAACATGAGGCATAAGTCCATGTGACGTATGTTTGTGTTAGTCGCAGCTGATACAAACACCAGGTTATCGTGGAGGGATACAAGGTCTGGATCTAAGGCTGGATGGAGTGTAGTCCATAAAACCTACTTTGTAAACCTTGTTTTGAAACAGCACTTTTCTGGTTAAATATATTGTGCTGCATTTACTATCACAAACTGTTGTAAAACCAACAATGAGCAACTGTAAACATTTTAGTTACTCAAATAATGCCATATATTTATATGTACATGTGAAACATAACAGCATCTGCACAACCATTTAAACCTAGCAGTTTACCTACCTGCAAGATAAGACCTATATTGCCAGCTTAACAACTTAACAGTTACAGCCATATCTCTACCTAGGATATCTTATATACTCCATCCAGCCTTAGATCCGCCCCTTCTATCCCTCTGCAATAACCTGCGACTAATACAAAACAAAACAAACACCACATGGATTCATGCCTCGTGTTTATGTTGTAACAGAACGATATTTACTCAGGAGTTTTAGGAATATTGCTGCTATCATGTTACATTCAAGTAGTCTTTACGAGGGTTATCATACATCTTGAAAACTAATAGATAATCGCTGATATTTAGGGTACTACATTTTATGGTGTGCTTTGGTTTCGGAGTATCACGGGTTAGTTGTTGACGGCTTGTGTTTATACCAAGTGTGGATCTAAGGGTGGAGCAATTATAGGAATATTTGCTAGCATTGATGTCAACTGAACAAACAGAATGTCACCAAAAGTAACCAGAGAGCACTATAATGAGTTAAATATGTCATAATTGGCCTTTGGTGAATTCCAATAATTTGTGTTGTCCAGAAACATTATGCTTCCTGATTCCAAGAACATTTTCACTAGGCTGGCCACATGTACAAACAAAGGCTCTGTAGATAGCTTACCTCCCAGTATCCAATGCCAGTAGAAGTTGTCACAACTGATGATGCTAGTGCGGCCATGTTGCGATGACTCTTGAAATCAAATTTGAGTGAAAAGTTTTCAGCTTTATTGTTGTGCCACCAAATATGTGAAGATGGGAAAGGAAATGTAATAGGAATGACTTCCACATCAGCTTCATAGATCTCTGGCTCCAAAACTCCTATATAATGTACCTTAGGGTTCTTTTTTTTCAGTTCATACAAAATGGAGATGTCATTAAAGAACACATACTTCAAGCAGCCAGCAAAGTTGTTGTGTGATAATAAACCTGGAAAGGAAAATTCATATGTTAATTTTTCCAGTTTGTTTCACTTTTCATTTTATCATACAAATTAATTGTTTGTATTGTAAAACTCAAGGAAAATGTTAAAGGAACTAGTGGCTATAGCAGCTCACAAAGTTCAAAACATTATTCTCATGGCATTTGGCATACATTAAGTTACAAGATCATGAATGACAACTTTTAGGAAATGTTATAAAATAATAGCTAGAGAAATTGCATGTGGATTTCAAAATGTGATTAATTGAAAGCATAACTGATATGAAAAGTACAAGTTATGAAAGCAAGTGCTGAAAAGAGGCACCTTGAATCAAGAACTTCATTGGTTAAGAACTCTGATCAGTCACAGTCAATGAAAGACAACCATAACACTTATACAAATAATTCATTGAAAATATGATATGTTGCATTCACATGACTATCTTCACTCCTAGTCATTCTTACAAATGCTTATTCTTTTATCTACTACTGGCACAGTTTACCTTGAGTTTTCAGACGGCATTGATGTCAAAGACAGAAACAAGACTTTTCATGTCTTTACAGTCATATTTTGCATTATATCATAGAAGGCTGTGGGTTGTAGTTTCTACAATTGTTTTTTTCAGGTTAGCCAACAGCTGAAGTAAAAGACTAAACATGCGGCTCCTTGTTTTACTATTTACAGGAGTTTGTGCTGGATCTGCTTCAGGCATATAATATTTAAAATTACTGTTTGAGTTGGTTAAACACAAAAGTAAACCAGTTTGATAAAGCAAGAGATAAGTAACAAAGGTAATGCTATACAGTGAAATGCACAAGTAGTAACTTTGGAGCATGGATAACAAGCTCAGTTGTTATTTTGACAAAGCACAGGCCTTCTTGACTCGGACTGCTCGTAGCACTAGATTCCAGAGCTCAAGATAAATTGTGCAAGTGTACTTCTCTTTTTATTTTCTCTACCACGTTGTGTTGCATTCCACCGAAAAATTTGATACCAAGATTTCACTCACATTACACATTTTGAGGTTATCCCCTGAATCCAAAAATAACATTTTTAAAAAAGATGTGCATGTGTGTATATGTGTGGCTGTGTATGAATGTGTTTGCGCTGTGTGTGTGCATAATAATTTGAAATTAAATTGAACATCTAAACACTGTGCACATCACCTTCAATAGCTTTTATCAACTGATAATTTAACTAAACAATTAAATGTTATGCAACAGTGGAACTAAGTAAAAACTAATTATGCATCTATAAAAGAATCAATGATGTCAACTTGTGTTAAGATTCTGTGCAGAAAAAATCTAACTTTGGTTCAAACTTCCAACATAATCCACATCCACAGTCTAAGTACACAGCGTCTTTCTGAATGCCCATACATCTACATGTGAAAATAATCTTTTCATTCAGTTTAATAAGATAGCTCTTCTGGAAAGTTTTGTGCCATTTTAATCCTATTGAGCAGACCTACCTTTCTTCTTGTACAGTTCTGGGCCACCACCAATGTAAATTTCAGGATCTATGTATAGATGATAATGAGGACCGGGCAATTCAAGCTGTTGAAACTCATGATTTAAATAAAGGCTGATAACATTTTCATGATGCAATATTGTAAAGTTGTTCCAGTAATTTGAAGCCACAGCCTGTCCTATTGCTGTCCTAATAGGACCATCACCAAAATCAATCTCAACTTGCACAGACTGGTTCTTGATGGCTACTGCAACGTAGTGATGCTGATATGGCTCTCCGCTGGCGTAAAACAATGCTGAATCATCAAAACGGGTCTACAAGCACAAATAAAATAACATGATGTAATATGTGTTGTATTCAGAAGCAATTCTTCTATCTACTTCTTATTGATCAAGATGAACTTTTAATTCACACTTTTTCACCTTTTATTTTATGTAGAAAAAGAATACAGCAGACTAAATAATAGATTTTTAAAAAGCAAGTCACTACAATATCTAGGAAATTCTTAGGAATAGGAATAGAGAGATAGATTGTATCTATGCTCCCAAAGAGGCACCCCTAGGAAGAAGGATGAGGAGAGAGGAGACACTGGGTGACCAGATCCAGACTAACAGTACAGACATTGACAGAGGGCCCTAAGGTTTCCCAAGTTTGACATCACCTCAAGTTCTTTAGGTCTTCTGGAGCCTTAATGGCACCCCAGTGGGGCCCAAAGCCCCTATATGCCACCCCCCCCCCCCCAACCCGGATCCCACAGACAATGAGAGACAGCTTTACAAAGTTCCTTTACAAAGAGCTAAGCTACATATAATGCTTTTGCTGACACTTGTGGTTGAAAGAACCAACATTGTTCAAGGATGAACAATGAATGGAATGAAAGGACAGAATATTTGAGGGATGTAATTATCCTTCCCAGCATTTGTCTAGCAACCCAGGGAAACCCCTGATGAAAAAACACATGGGTCAGGAATGTCGGCCACAGAGATCGAACCCACAACCTGCCGAATGCAAGCCTCACACATTACCACAGAGCCATCTCACTTGGTTGGAAGCAGTTAACACCACATAAATTGATTTGATGAGTAAAAGGTTACAGAGTGGCACAGTGAACCATGGAATCTGGAATATTCTTTGGAAGCAGCATATTTCCCTTAAGGCATCTTTATATCAACGTCTGATAGTATGGTTAGGAGTGGGAAAATTAAAGATGGACAAATAAAGGTGTTTAAGTACTCTGTAATATTTACACTCTTTATTTATAATATGCACTTACCTTGAAAAACATGCTGATTCGATTTACGCTGGAGTGTACTCGATCCTTCCAGTCATACACTCTGTACGAGATGAATGAGGACCCTCTGAGTGTCAGGATTGTTGCAGCTGAAACATAAGTACCATAACCTATTTTATCAACAATGTTAATAGCTCCCATACATTGAGAATAAACATGGCTTGCACTTCAGCAGTATCATAGTGTTTAAAAGCAAGTCATTAACTTACATAATTACCTATACTTACTGTAGATGTCACATTGTTCGCCTTCATACTTCCTTCCAAAGCAATCACAAGTAAGACTGTTGTAATGATTGACACATCTGCTGCCCACAAAACATAAATTTTCCCGAGTTTTGCACCTGAAATTATTCATATCAATCAAAATGAATGAAACAACAGCAAGGGACACCAAAATAGAATATACAGTGTGTAGTGCTAGGCCAAAGCAAATATACTTGATAAAACTTGTCATGCCATAAATGAGAAAAATATTTTTAAATCAAAAAGCGCTGTGTATACAAGGTATATTTACATATATGAAAATTAATAAAGAGAATACAGAGTTATGAAAATTGAGAAACTGGAGAGTATTTTTACGGTAAAAATTATTGTAGTTCTTAGTTTGAAAATAATTTACACAGTCTAAAATTAAATACAAACAATTCATAGTTTGATTTATATAATAATTTAATATGTTGCACTCACATGACTTTGTTTACTCTTGTACAAACTATTCTTAAAACTGCTTATTCCTCTATCTACCTCATGTTAATCAAGGCATTATCTTATTACTAATATTCCAGATAGGAACAAGGAGAATATGAGAATATAGTAGCCTTTAAACAATAGGCAAATACTTAAGAGCTGGTCACTATGTGATGGCTTTCAGGAGGGGGAAAAACTAAAAAGGAGAATTTTCCATTTTAGAAAAGTATAAGTATTTGAAAATTTAAACCAATAATTAAAAATATCTCAGAAATGGCTAATTCTACAAAAAACAAAGATACATAAATTGTGCATTTTAACAAGCTCTACATTTTTTGTGCAGTAAAATTTTGTCCATCTTGTACAGTTTACCAGTTATGCAAAAGTAATTGAGAGTAAAGAGGACCTCAGAGGACCTCCCAGAATATTCAAGATTTACATATCATTTCTCATAAAAATATCTTAAACATATTGTAATTTAATCAAAATCAAAATTTTCAAAAAATATGTTCCATGTAAATAACAGTTTGGGGTAGGAAAATTTTTAAAAAAATCCTTTGAATTACTTCTTTCTTGGCTTCTGGTATGGGCCGCATCCTTTTGGTCTTTTTAATCACACCATAAACTGTGTTAGGATTCTTCACTGGGCAACTCTTGAGTAAAGAGGCAGTGACCAGTTGGACGAGATTGGCAGTCACCCAGTGAAGAAGCCTAACACAGTTTATGGTGAAACATCATGATTAAAACAGCGAACACAACACAGCCCATATCAGGAGCTAAGAAAGAAGTAATGGACCAAGGTTGTAGGAATCTGCATAATTATCCTTTGTGTTGCACCTTGGAAGACACTGAATTTAAATACCACTTTTGGTATTTTTGGTGTTTTAGTATTTTTCCTAATTTTGAAAGACCCTGAATCCCGCTTAATAAGGGACATTTTTGTTTGTCTCTAAGATATTTAGTAAAAACAACTATTTTATCTCTAAATATATGCAGTGCTGCTAAAATATATGTATTTTTCTTAATGAAAAAGAAAAATAATATTAGTAATTAAATGTTTAACTTTTTAAAGATTATTTGAATACATGTGTAGCAAATTTTAAAGTTATGATATTGTTGTGCATATGTACAGTGCTAATAAAGTTCACAAGAATCTGTAAAATGGAGAATGCATACTTATCAATGCAGCCTTCCACCACATTCTCATGTTTAGAGGCAATTAGAGGGTTTATTGGAAGTAGGTCAGAAGCTGCCTTTCCAGCACTCAACACCATGTTCTTAATGCAGCCAACAAATGATTCAATAATATACTTGACTCCATGCAGGCGCTCTTCTGGACTGAGTCCTGTAGTAACAAGTAAAACAAAGTAGTAATTTCTTGAAAAAGAAAATGTGATGTCTTACATTCACATGATTTTCTTATACTTTGTTTCAATAAAGATAAGCAGAAATGCTTTCATTACACGTTGTCATTGTAAATATAACTGGGATACATGAATCAAGGCAATGGTCAGATGTTTTAAAGCAAGGTGCTATATGCTGGCCTTCAAATTCCAAACTCTTTTCATGACATTGGAAAAGCAACTGAGTAACATCAGGAGTTTGAAAATATGGCAAAGTATAGAAAAGTTCAAACAAATTACAATAAATATATTTGTAATGTTTAATGCTAAAAACAATATTCAAAATAAATTCAATTCATTTATTTATAACTAGCTGTATACCCTGCCATGCTTCAATGTGGCACATGGATGAGAAATGAACAAAACAAAACATGCATTTCAAAAAAGTTTGATTTTGCAATACTTGTGGGTATACAATATTTTTTGTTTTTCCATTGTTTGCGTAGATATAAAGGCTATCTGGTTTGCTGACATGGGAACACACAACATACAATTGTCCATGTGAGAAGCAATCGGCACCTAAATCTAAACCACACAATTCTAAAGATTGACCTTGAGCTTTATTGATTGTGATTGCAAACGCCAATCAAATTGGGAATTGTAATCTTTTAAATTTAAATGGTGTATCAGTTGGGATCATGGGAATGAGGACATCTTCACCTTTGAAAGGCCCAGTTAATATTGTTGCTTCCACTACGTTGTTCATCAATCTCTTAACTGTGAACCTCGTGCTGTTACAGAGTTTTGGCTGATTAACATTATGCAACATGATAATTGGCACACCTATTTTCAATTTTAGTGTGCATGGTGGCATTCCTGGCAGATCAAGAGAGTTCAAAAAACTCTGATGTGTAATTAACTACTTCATCTGCTTCCAAACGGTGTCTTTCGATTTATATGTAATTTCCTCACTTTGAATGCTGGATTGTATAAAATTATTAAGTTGACAGACATCTTTATTCTTCACAGCAAGGACAGCACATTCTCTGATCCAGTCATGATTCCTAAAATTAATTTGAATATTAGGAAATACTTTTTCGATAAGTTCTTCTTTCAATGTTACTAAATTACAAAAATTATTAGGAAATGATATTTGTCTTGTCTCATCTATTGGCAGCTGTCCATTTCCAATGTCTGGTAACTGTCGTGAGAATACCTCAGCTGATTTGTCGTTTTGAAGCTGGACACGCATATTCATAGTCAAATGTAATATATGTACATGTTGCCACAATGTTGAATATTTTATGCAAGCATTTATTTCATCTGCTGGTGTCGATTGAGAAATTACAGGCAATGTTTGTCTAAAATCGCCTACGAGCAATATCAATGCATTTCCGAATGGTTGAACATTTCTGCGCAAATCTTGTAACGATCGATCCATAGCTACAAACGATTTTTTATGTACCATCATGCATTCATCCCAAACAATGACTTTACATTTTTGCAATGCTTTGCTCATACCAGATGCTTTGGAAATATTGCATGTAGGCGTTGCGATGGTTTGTATGTTCAATGGCAACTTCAGAGATGAATGAGCAGTCCTTCCACCTGGTAACAATGTCGCAGTTATTCCAGACAAAGTGAGAGCTCCGGACTCGCAGTGTGATGCTGGCTGCTTAGCAGGGCCTTGCACTGGGATGAAGACATCTCAGCACTGGTTAGGGATTTCTGCGCATCTCTGGTGGACCTCTCTACCTATGGGTCTGATAGCACCCCTTCGGTTCCCTCATTTCATCCCTACCTCCTGGGGGGTGGCAGCCACAGTAGACCTGTGTAGGTCGACGTGAGCGAGGTGTCCCCCTCTGAACCTGTACTCTTTATCCTTTTACCTTTAGATCTTGATAATAAGGGTGGTTGGTAAACCACTTCCCAGCCTCAACAATTGAATATATGAGTCACAGCTCGTGCTACATGTGCCCTTGCATTGTCATGCAGAATGATGGGTGAATTATTCAGGAAGTATCATTTTATTCTTAGAACTGCTTGCAGGTTATTTTAATGTACAGTAGTACTCTGTATTAATGGTACATCATTGGAGAACAATATACTTTATAATAACAGCATCCTAGTGGCAGACAATGAACACCATAGCTTTCACATTGGTTGCGGTCTGCCAAACTGTTACTTTTCATGGGGACCCATGATGATACCACTCATAGGATTGGCATTTCATCTGTGGTTCATGACCTCTGACCCAGGTCTCATCAACAGTAATGATCTGCCATAAGAAGGCTTCACCTCGCATTCATAGTGCTCCAAGTGTGTATGATATGTATCAGGTTGCAGCCAGTTTTTATTTTGGGTCAAATCTTAAGGCAATTTTCTGCATTCTCAGCCACTTCTTTAGGATTTTAAGTGCAGTGAAAGATGCCAGTCCTCCTGAATTATTGCATTTTGATCTGCCAGTATTAACGCGTTCATATTCTGCTCATCTTCCTCCCTTACAGTAGGACAGGCCAAGGCATGTCTGACACATTTTGACAGCCTTGTTTAAAGGCCTTTAACCCACCTTGCTGAGATAATGCACTTTTACTACAAGTCTCTTGCAATCCTTTGTAACACACTCTTGCATTGCGACTTCTAGCACATTCAATTTCTAACCAACTGCTCTGATTTTGCTTTGAAATCATTGCAGCTGTACTCCATGGGCACGTGTTCAAAATTGCATTATTGCTGTGGTGGCTGCACATGCGCATGGAGTGGAAGGGATGAGTTCATTTGCTCTGAGGGAGAGTGGGCATCTAACCTTCCTCTGGTATAAGTAATATTGCCTGGCTCCATTTCACGGGATAGTTACAGCATTTTGTCACTATTACAAAACCAACCCACATATTTGAATTGTCATGTTCATTATTTCTTGAGGAGGAGCATTAAAAGGCTTTATTCCAGTTACTTTATAATATTTTGATGTTTTTTTTAGTATAGTGTGTTTTAAACAGATCCATATTTTTTGTGTTGTAAGTTTTTGTCTAACTCTTATGGTTCATACATAATATAAAACTGTACAAAATTTAAGAGGTAGAACTGGAACTTAAAAATTCAATGCCACAACTGGGATTTGAACCACAGACCTTCCGCTTGCCAGGCGGACGCTCTACCACTGAGCTATTGTGACAAACTGCCAGAATGACATTAAATTCTCAAGCCAGTTCGTATTTCTCAAACTTAAACTTTGCCCACACACGGCTTGTGTGTTTAAAAACACCAACAGTAAGTTTGTTGGCATAAATAAATAATAAATGTACAAAATTCCTTAAAAATAAAGAGAACTTCACAGGTTATTCCCAGAAAATTCAAGCTATGCATTTTATTTGCGTGTAAATATCTGGAAGAGGGCATTTTTGTCAAAATCATCAGAGTAGTTTTTTAGAAAATCATAAATAATTATTTATTTTGGTATGAGGGAGATTTTCTTGTAAATGTCTGTGTTGCATCTTTGCAAGATATTGCATTTAAATATAAATTTGCTATTTTTCCAACACTTTTTTTTTAAATTATGTTGTGCACATACACAGACAGCTCTCTCCTTTTTTGATTTCAGAAGCCACAAAATATGTATTTCCATTGAGATGTCAACATGAAATTTTAGGATAGAATGTAATACTTGCTCTGCTTACTAAGTAAGTGGCAGAGAAAGTGAGTCCTGCTTACCTCCTATAAGAACAACAGATGTGAGGTCGGTTGAGACTCCATAATTACTGGAAGGATCCAGTCCAAGAATAGAAGTCTCATCTTGTTGGTCATCAACCTTTGCTATTAGTCGTGCACCGTGAACATCGATTCGTACCATCACATTGTGCCAGTTATCTCGATTCAGGCCTTAAACATACAAATGACAATAAATCAAGCACATATTAAGGGAACATGGGAATAACATTCATTCATATGCATAGCTTTGAAAAAATTGTATTTTAAAGCTTGTTCCCTTAGTAATTGCTTACACATATATTTATTTGCTACATAGCATAACTGGAGTGCTATATAGCAGCAAAAGTAACCACATTTTAGAGAGCACCATGTTTTTATGTTTTAGTGGTCACGTTGTTCTCTTGCAACTCTCAGAATATCTGCAGGACCACACCTGTCATTGGTTTATGGGTCTCGCTAATATCACTGGATAACTAATGTCAAACCAAGATGGAGCAGGGGCTGAAGTCACTAGTCATCTCTTTTCCTATTACAAATCTTTAAGTTATGGAACTACTAACTTTGATGGAGAAATTGAAGCAATTCGAATGGCCCTACAAAATCTTTTGTACAGAATTTCACATTTTCATCAAGCAGTTATTCTCTCAGACTCCAGGACAGCAATTATAGCAATTACTTCCAAGTTGTCACCAAAAAACCAAACAATTATATAATGTTGGAAAATCCTTCCCATCTAACAGCACTTCAAAAACACCTAGTCTTCCAATGGATACCAGCTCAGTGTGGACTGAGTGGTAATGAGAAAGCTGATTTTCTTGCAAAAAAGGGTACCAGCAGTATACAGAAATCTATAGTTAATCTACCATTTTATGTAGCTAAAAGATTAGTCAACTCTGAATTCAAAAAAAATTATTGCAAAATATTACTATGAGAAATTAAAAAATAAAAGATGGGAACTACCAAACATTCAAACAGTAATTCCAGAGTATCCTCGAAAAACAGCAGTTGCAACCTTCAGGTTGATTACAGGACATGATTGTCTGGCAAAACATTTAAACAGAATTGGGATATATTCTTCACCACTCTGTCCTCTATGTGATCTGCAAGAGGAAATGGACCAAGACCACCTTCAAATATGCCCGGCCACTTCTAGCACCCCATCCATCAGTGAAAAATATTGGAGAGCAAGAGGATTAATGACTTCATTGTCAGAAATCCAGCATTAGCTAACAACATGTTTATTTCTAAAATAAGAACAAATTAGAAACTAAAAACTTCACTTATCTTAGTATGTTGATATCCTTTTTCTATTTTTCTGACCCAGGGGTTTCAAGCTATATCCAGCTCATTCTCAAAGTCATATGAGCTATTGTGTCATATGACTTTGAGAATGAGCTGGATATAGCTTGAAACCCCTGGGTCAGAAAAATAGAAAAAGGATATCAACATACTAAGATAAGTGAAGTTTTTAGTTTCTAATTTGTTCTTATTTTAGAATCTTGTTGCTTCACTGTTAATAGCTTCAATTTTTACTTAACATGTTTATTTTCTATTGTCACAGTAGAAAACAAAGAATGTCTGGTGGTTTATTAATTAAACAGTAAATTGAATTTTAAAGTTTGACAACAACATTGCACTCTTAATTAAACCAAACAATATACAAATTTCCAAACTAAGAGCTCAGATCCAAGTGAATATTGTGATGAAGCTAAGATGGACAATAAATTACACTTTGTTAAAAATCAGAAATATCTAAATAATATTGAAACCATGCCAAAACAAAACAAATTTAGGATGATGTGATTCTGTCCTGAAGGGTTTGTTTATATTAATGAGAAGAGAGAGAGAGAGTTACTTACCAGCTCCCACTGTGACTGAGGTGGAATGTTTACCAAACACATGCACCACTTTGAGTTGTCCTTTCTCTACAATCACATACAGTGCATAAGGGTCCAGTCCTTCAGGTCTGTTCTTTACACTGTGGTACACTAATAGTCCATGTGGTAGTTTAGTGCGAAACTGAAATGAGATTTCTCTGCATAATCTGAAAACAAATAACAAAGACTGCTCTTAATCTACACATATAACAAATTACAGTAAAAACCGGTTATGATGACATCATAGGGACCAACAGTTAAGTCATTATAGCCAATAGTTGCACAAATCGGATATTTGCTTCTTATTTTTTTCAAACAATTTTGTGTCAGTAAATTTTAATACTGCCATAGAGTTAAAACTTCAAAAAGTAGCAGAAACACAGTACATCTACAGTATTTACAATTCAGTGTTTGTGGAGGGGGACTGAGAGGAAATTTTCCTATGTTTATGCAGTACTTACAAGAATAAAATGCCAACAAATTGTAAAAACCTATAATAAATGGGGAAAGAAGTAGAAACAATGTAAACTGTTCAATAATGTCAAACATGGTCTTGGATAATGAATGAAATAAATTTTTGAGCGTGTTTAAAATGTACTGTAAGTGCTGTATAGTATAATAGCCATGAATAACACAACTTATTTCCAGTTACTGTATTACAAAATTTAATCAACAGTACCAAAATGAAAAGACAGGATTCTATATATACATTATATGAAGGCCTACACTTTCTCCTATGTTTGTCTTTAAAATGTTGTACAAATGTGATGCACTGTACCCAACACATTGAAAATATTCAACACACATGAGAGCGATCTTGGAAATGTTTTATTCAAGATGAAGTACAATTGAAATTTGGATTTCCCAACAGACACACAAATTCATTGGCTTTCACTTCAAGTAGAGGTCCATTGATCAGTGCGTTATTTGCTGCTTAAACCATGTAAGTAAAGTTTCTTCAATATCTTTGTGCTCAGATGATCTTGCTTGCCCGATTTTAGAACTGTGTTCAAAAAGAGAATGTATTTTCTCTCTGTCCTTCCAAATTGTAGAAATCATTGAGTGTGAGTTATTCACTTCCTTCACGATGCTGACATTTGTTTCACCATTTTCTAATCATGATATTATATGTGACTTTTCTTAAATATTAAATACTTTACTTTTTTATGACATCTTTAAATTAATGCTTGTTCAGATTGTTTAACACACATGCTAATATAAATTCTGTATAGAAAACAAGAGTTTGAAAATAAGCATTACATTATTGTTAACAATCCCCAAATATGTAACAAACAAATATGAATGTTGGATGTTATAGTCAATATATTTCTCCGAAAGGTTAATAAAACTTACATTGTTTTATATAAGTCACAATACATGATGTTGTACAAAGCAACTTTTTTAAACATAGCATTTACATTGGTTTTAGACAGGACCATTAGATTTCGCTGTTATAACCAATACATAACTAAAAGAGATCCTCAATAACCAGTTTTAACTGTATTTCAAATTAAGCAGAAGTGCTCTGCTACAATATTTCACTACTTATAATGTACATGTATGTTGTGTTTATATTTAAATTGAATTTTAGCTACAAATAAATTTTCGTTGGTTGACTCAACACTGACAAAAAGAACAACTGTGAAGTGAATAATATTAAGTGAATTTTAACTGTATTTTAACGTTAAGGTCTAGAGGATCACAGAGCTTTAGTCACAGCTTTACATACATGAAACTGAGCATAACACTTCTTGTAAAATTACAAGTGTTTATGTTATTGTTATTATTTATTTAATACATGTATGTGTTAAGAAATGTTTAAACGTAGCACTAGTGCCGGCTTAGGCCTAGGCAACCTAGGCAGTTGCCTAGGGTAGCAATTTTCAGGAAGGCTGCATTTTCTGTATCTATCTGTTCCCTTTTTTACTGTAATTTTACTTTTAAAAAATGTTGGCAAATTTTTTCTAAAGTTTGATCTTGTACAACTTGTGGTAGTAGAATTTTGTTGTTTTATCACATTGTCTGGCTCACAATGAGAGGGAGTAAAAGGAAAAACTCTAGCTGCGTAATTTTATTGCAAAGCGTGTAGAAGGGGCTGCTTGTATAAACAACAATGTCTTGTTGAAAATCAAATACGATGTATGTTTATTATCACTATTAATACAACTCAATTACATTTTCAATATAGGCCTATATCATCATCAATAGCTTAAAAATAAATCACAGCTTGCCTTTCAGAAATCAGTTTTGTTTCAACAATGAATGTTTGAATATATTTTGAACTGTTAACAATTATAGTTTAAGAATACCCCAAGCGTATAAAAAACAAGATAAGGCTATCCAAAAAACTATCAGAGAAACTAGTAAGCCAAAAGGTATACAAAATGATATTTTTATTCAGGATTTTAATGAAACAGAGCTGGATTTAGCAATAGAACAATTACAGAACAAAAAATCTCCTGGATCTGACAAGATCCACCCAGAGTTTATTAAACACCTTGGCAGGAAAGGAAAAGAAATCCTACTTAAACTGTATAACACGTGTTGGAGAATGACTGTACCTTCCGACTGGAAAAAAGCCATTATCATCCCGACTTTAAAGAAAAACAAACCCTCAAACAATATTAATAGTTTCAGACCAATATCTTTGACCAGTGTTATTGCAAAAGTGATGGAAAGAATGGTGGCATCTAGACTTAACTGGTTCCTAGAATATTACAACTTAATTAATAGTTCACAGACCGGCTTCAGACAGAATCATAGTACAAGTGAAAATGTACTCTTACTAAGCCAAGACATCAAGGAAGCTTTCAATAGAAAGGAGGATACCTTGGCAGTATTCATTGATTTTAAATCAGCATATGACTCAGTCTGGAGAAATAAATTAGTTGAGAAGTTGCAATCAATAGGTGTGAAAAGTAACATGCTTAAGTGGATAACTCAGTTTATTTCACAAAGATTTTGTGCCACAAAATATAATACATACATTTCCAAATGTAAACAAACACACCGAGGACTTCCACAAGGTGCTGTTCTGAGCACAACACTCTTTAACATATATATAAATGACCTTCCATCAATAATAAAAACTTTAGAAACCAAAATTGCTTTATTTGCTGACGATGTAGTCATTTGGACTTCAGGCTCTTCAAAAAAACCTGAATTCATTAAAGACAGAATAGAAACAGCCCTAAACAAAGTACATGAATGGAGCTCCAAAAACCTCATGACTATCAATGAGGAAAAAACAAATTATGAATTATTTACACTAAAATACAAACCAGTTAATGTTAGCATAAATTATAATGGTAAACCACTCAAAGCAGTTGATGATGCCAAATACTTAGGCATCACTTTCGACAGAAAGCTAAGTTGGAAAAAACATATAACAAACATCTCAGAAAAGGTTGAAAAGAAATTGCAAATCCTGAAAAGGTTAGCTGGTGCTAAATGGGGCTGCTCAAGGAGAGTCCTTAACACAACATACAAAATGTATATTAAACCAAACCTCTTGTACTGTTCTGAAGCTTTAATAACAGCAGCAAATGCAAACATCAATAAACTTGAACAAGTACAAAATCAGGCTCTTCGCCTAATCACTGTAGCAGTTAAATCCACACCTATTGATGCCATGCTTGCCTTAACACGGACCCCATCAATAACAACAAAAATAGAAGAACAAGCATTGCTCCAACACGAGAAAATGTTACGACTGCCAAACTCTAAATGGAAAGAAGAGAACCTCCCCCATTCAATCCTTAAAACTCATACTACTTTCCTAGAAAAGGTAACACAGATTAAATCCAAATTGAACATTCCTAACACCAGAGAAAATCTACTTATAAGAGAAAATCCATTGGAATTATTGCAACCTACCTTCAATTTGGAATTAATAGCGGAAATAAGTAAATCAGACACACCAAAAGAAATACAAAAACTTCTAGCTCTGGAAACAATCAGTACTAGGTATCCCACAGAAGAATGGGTGCACATATATACTGATGGATCCTCCAAGGAAAACCTTACTGGAGCTGGAGTTACGTGTTCACATTTTTCCTTTTATCGTTCTGTTGGCAGAGACACAACAAATTATGATGGAGAAATAGAGGCTATATACATTGCTCTCCGACAATTATTAAATCTTCCCTTAAATAAATTTAACAAGGCAGTAATTCTTTCAGATTCTAAAGCTGCAATTCAGGGAATATGTTCAAATACTACAAAGAAGTCAACAAAAATTAGAGAATGCTACAAAATGTTAACACAACTCCAAAAAGTTAATAAGACTGTTCATCTCCAATGGATTCCAGCACACTGTGGAGTCATGGGGAACGAAGCAGCAGACTCACTTGCAAAGAAAGGCACAACAATAAAACAAAAGTCTAAATTCAATTTCTCATATTCCTCAATAAAACGCTTGATCATAAAAAATTTTTGTCATTCATATCTACAAGAAATAGAAACAAATGCCAAAGATAAAAAATGGATTACACTACTTTCCAATCCAGATATAATCCCCCAGAGACCAAGGAAAACAGCTGTTGCAGCCTTCCGACTATTGACAAATCATGACTGCTTGGCAAGTCATCTCTACAGAATAGGTATCTCAGCCTCACCAATATGTGTCCTGTGTAACGATCCAGCAGAAATGAACGAAGACCACTTGAAGACCTGTGAAGCATTAAGATCAGAAGAAACTACAGTTCAAAAGTATTGGAAAGCACGAATGCTAATGGCTTCATTGCCAGATGCAAGGCACTAGAAAACAACAACAACAATTATAGTTTAGATTTTTTTGGAATTCATTAGAATTAGATAGGGAATGGTTGTAAGCACAGAGGGTATAAGAAATTGTGAGGACTGTCACCGCGCCCGCCGCATCTAATTGCCGACAACAGCAGTGTCACCCATCGCATTATTGTCGGCACTACCGCAAAGGAGCCGACGGAAAGAGACAGAGAATGACCGCATTGTTGGGGCGCTTGCCGAAAGGGAGAAAAGGATAGAGGCTACTGGAATCTTCTTCTTTGTATCTCGCCGCAATAACTGAACGTTCCCGAAGTTTCCAGAATAGTGCTTGGGAGATATAAATAGCGGTAAAGTGTGAGAAGGGACAGTTAGTTCTTTGTGTTACGAGTTCGGAGCCGTGCTGTTGGAGAATCGGAAAAGACTTTCTTGTTGTTGCAACGAGTGTACAAAGTTACTGTTTACGGAAATAAAAGTGTTTCTTTATCTCGACTACATCTGTCTACTTTACTTTTACACCCAACAAAAAGTCACACTGGTGTCAGGAGTGGGATCCGTCGAATTGCTTCTAGTTTCGTTACATCGTCGTTAGAAGTTGCAACGTTAGAACCAAGATGGAGGGAGATTCGGAAACCAGGATGATGGCAATGATGAAAGAATTATTCGCCGAAATGAAGACAGAAATGTCCAAGATGAAGACGGCAAACGACAACCTCGTCGCCGAAATGAAGACGAGAAACGACAACCTCGTTGCCGAGCTGAAAGAAGAAATGAAGAGGAGAAACAACCTCGCTGCCGAGCTGAAAGAAGAAATGAAGACGAGAAACAACCTCGCTGCCGAGCTGAAAGAGATAAAGACGACAAACGACAACCTCGTTGCCAAAATGAAGACGAGAAACGACAACCTCGCTGCCGAGCTGAAAGAGATGAAGACGGAGCTATCGGCGAAAATTGACGGCGAACTGATTGGCGTGACGGAAGACGTGGAAGAACTCGGCGAAAAGGTGGAAGACCTCTGCCAGCACGTGGACGTCGTGGAGGACGACGGGGAACGTCTTGGCGCCCTGGTAGTAAGAGTTGACGAGAGCGTCAAAGTACTGGATGCCAGGGGCAGACGGCATAGCGCGGACCTGGGGAGGGAGCACCTAGTGGCCGAGGCGACAGTCGCGCCCGTTTCAGATTTTGTGAGGGAAGACGTGGAACAACTCGGCGAACTAATTGGCGTGACGGAAGACGTGGAACAACTCGGCGAACTGATTGGCGTGACGGAAGGCGTGGAACAACTCGGCGAACTGATTGGCGTGACGGAAGTCGTGGAACAACTCGGCGAACTGACTGGCGTGACGGAAGACGTGGAAGAACTCGGCGAAAAGGTGGAAGACCTCTGCCAGCATGTGGACGTCGTGGAGGACGACGGGGAACGTCTTGGCGCCCTGGTAGTAAGAGTTGACGAGAGCGTCAAAGTACTGGATGCCAGGGGCAGACGGAATAGCGCGGACCCGGGGAGGAAGCACCTAGTGGCCGAGGCGACAGTTGTGCCCGTTTCAGATAACGAAAGTGTACGTCTCGGGGAAGACAAAGGGACAGTTCAGGGACGTCGTCGAGGATCCCCTGGAGGAGTGTGTCGGGTACGTAACCAACCAGGATATGACGTGTAGGACGATCAGCAGGGAAGCGCACAAGCAAACGAGCAACACGCGAGAACCGACTTGGCGTGTGACATGGGGGGACCGTCGGAGCCATCCAATCACCTGACGCATAGTGCCGTGAACGGAAGAATGGTGGACATCATCGTGGACGGCAGGATACAGGAGAGGCCGTGCCGAGCACGAGTGAACACGAGTGCAGCGGTGGACGCGATTCGCGCGGATGTGGCGGGGTTTGTTGCAGGACCCATCGGAAGCAAGGTGGCTGCGAAGGTGCGCCAGAGAGGTCGGCGGACATGGTACCCAGTGAGCCGTTTCCAAGTGCGCAGGATGGCCCGTCAACACACCAGGAAGAAGGGCAACTGGACGAGGGACCGTCAAGACCGGCGGTACTGTTGCAGAATTTCGAAGCAGGATGGCATACATCGTCCTACCCGGACCAAGGGACACTATCCAACAGCGATACCTAGGATCGTGCCTCCTGGAGAAGAGGTTCGATGGGTTAGTCCACCGGGGCGCAAGGGAGATGCCGCAGTGATAATGCTGGTCGGGACGACCAGCTCTGAGGAGGGAGCAGTGTCACCGCGCCCGCCGCATCTAATTGCCGACAACAGCAGTGTCACCCATCGCATTATTGTCGGCACTACCGCAAAGGAGCCGACGGAAAGAGACAGAGAATGACCGCATTGTTGGGGCGCTTGCCGAAAGGGAGAAAAGGATAGAGGCTACTGGAATCTTCTTCTTTGTATCTCGCCGCAATAACTGAACGTTCCCGAAGTTTCCAGAATAGTGCTTGGGAGATATAAATAGCGGTAAAGTGTGAGAAGGGACAGTTAGTTCTTTGTGTTACGAGTTCGGAGCCGTGCTGTTGGAGAATCGGAAAAGACTTTCTTGTTGTTGCAACGAGTGTACAAAGTTACTGTTTACGGAAATAAAAGTGTTTCTTTATCTCGACTACATCTGTCTACTTTACTTTTACACCCAACAAAAAGTCACACTGGTGTCAGGAGTGGGATCCGTCGAATTGCTTCTAGTTTCGTTACATCGTCGTTAGAAGTTGCAACGTTAGAACCAAGATGGAGGGAGATTCGGAAACCAGGATGATGGCAATGATGAAAGAATTATTCGCCGAAATGAAGACAGAAATGTCCAAGATGAAGACGGCAAACGACAACCTCGTCGCCGAAATGAAGACGAGAAACGACAACCTCGTTGCCGAGCTGAAAGAAGAAATGAAGAGGAGAAACAACCTCGCTGCCGAGCTGAAAGAAGAAATGAAGACGAGAAACAACCTCGCTGCCGAGCTGAAAGAGATAAAGACGACAAACGACAACCTCGTTGCCAAAATGAAGACGAGAAACGACAACCTCGCTGCCGAGCTGAAAGAGATGAAGACGGAGCTATCGGCGAAAATTGACGGCGAACTGATTGGCGTGACGGAAGACGTGGAAGAACTCGGCGAAAAGGTGGAAGACCTCTGCCAGCACGTGGACGTCGTGGAGGACGACGGGGAACGTCTTGGCGCCCTGGTAGTAAGAGTTGACGAGAGCGTCAAAGTACTGGATGCCAGGGGCAGACGGCATAGCGCGGACCTGGGGAGGGAGCACCTAGTGGCCGAGGCGACAGTCGCGCCCGTTTCAGATTTTGTGAGGGAAGACGTGGAACAACTCGGCGAACTAATTGGCGTGACGGAAGACGTGGAACAACTCGGCGAACTGATTGGCGTGACGGAAGGCGTGGAACAACTCGGCGAACTGATTGGCGTGACGGAAGTCGTGGAACAACTCGGCGAACTGACTGGCGTGACGGAAGACGTGGAAGAACTCGGCGAAAAGGTGGAAGACCTCTGCCAGCATGTGGACGTCGTGGAGGACGACGGGGAACGTCTTGGCGCCCTGGTAGTAAGAGTTGACGAGAGCGTCAAAGTACTGGATGCCAGGGGCAGACGGAATAGCGCGGACCCGGGGAGGAAGCACCTAGTGGCCGAGGCGACAGTTGTGCCCGTTTCAGATAACGAAAGTGTACGTCTCGGGGAAGACAAAGGGACAGTTCAGGGACGTCGTCGAGGATCCCCTGGAGGAGTGTGTCGGGTACGTAACCAACCAGGATATGACGTGTAGGACGATCAGCAGGGAAGCGCACAAGCAAACGAGCAACACGCGAGAACCGACTTGGCGTGTGACATGGGGGGACCGTCGGAGCCATCCAATCACCTGACGCATAGTGCCGTGAACGGAAGAATGGTGGACATCATCGTGGACGGCAGGATACAGGAGAGGCCGTGCCGAGCACGAGTGAACACGAGTGCAGCGGTGGACGCGATTCGCGCGGATGTGGCGGGGTTTGTTGCAGGACCCATCGGAAGCAAGGTGGCTGCGAAGGTGCGCCAGAGAGGTCGGCGGACATGGTACCCAGTGAGCCGTTTCCAAGTGCGCAGGATGGCCCGTCAACACACCAGGAAGAAGGGCAACTGGACGAGGGACCGTCAAGACCGGCGGTACTGTTGCAGAATTTCGAAGCAGGATGGCATACATCGTCCTACCCGGACCAAGGGACACTATCCAACAGCGATACCTAGGATCGTGCCTCCTGGAGAAGAGGTTCGATGGGTTAGTCCACCGGGGCGCAAGGGAGATGCCGCAGTGATAATGCTGGTCGGGACGACCAGCTCTGAGGAGGGAGCAGTGTCACCGCGCCCGCCGCATCTAATTGCCGACAACAGCAGTGTCACCCATCGCATTATTGTCGGCACTACCGCAAAGGAGCCGACGGAAAGAGACAGAGAATGACCGCATTGTTGGGGCGCTTGCCGAAAGGGAGAAAAGGATAGAGGCTACTGGAATCTTCTTCTTTGCATCTCGCCGCAATAACTGAACGTTCCCGAAGTTTCCAGAATAGTGCTTGGGAGATATAAATAGCGGTAAAGTGTGAGAAGGGACAGTTAGTTCTTTGTGTTACGAGTTCGGAGCCGTGCTGTTGGAGAATCGGAAAAGACTTTCTTGTTGTTGCAACGAGTGTACAAAGTTACTGTTTACGGAAATAAAAGTGTTTCTTTATCTCGACTACATCTGTCTACTTTACTTTTACACCCAACAAAAAGTCACAGTATTTGTTTCATAAATCACAACTTCCAAAACTGAGTGAACCTGAATCATGTTAACTTAGTTCAACAACACGCCGAGAGAAACTGAACGCTATGTCAATTCTTTGCATCTAGTCTGATGTGCTTCGTCAGATTAACTTGATTGGCATCGTCAATGCTTTCTCTATGAAGAAAGTACATAGGAAATTGCTATAATTTACAAGTAAGATCAATGTATTTTTATACCAAATATGTAATTTTCTCTGAATTGTAACTTTCATTTAATGCCATCTCATTTAAAACTAATTTAAACTCATAATGACCTGTATAATAGCTGCTGATATTGGAGGGCAGAAAACTTTAGCACTGCCTAGTGTGGTAAAATAACTAAATCCAGTACTGCACAGCAGGTTTCAATCATATTTTATATCAGTCAACAAATTTATAAAAATATACACACCTGACATTGTTCCATTCCTGGATTTGAAGATTCTAAGAAAGAATAATGAATTGAATTTTGTATAAAAAACAATTATAGGTTGGTAAATATACCCCTTAATACAGAAAAATTTAATAGAGAATATGAACACATTGTTAACACAGCGTTAGTTAATGGTTTAAGTACAGAATTTATACATAAATAGATAGAGAAATTTAAATATCAAAAGGCCATAAATGAAGCTTCCACTCTTAAAAAAAAATAAAAGATGACGGCAAATTTAAAAAGTGTACTTAACACCCTTGGGCTAATAAAAGATTTAACAAAATTTTTAAAGAACCTGGAATAATGTTGGCTCCTCAAAATAAATATAATATAAAAAATGTGCTCAATTTTTCTAAAAAGGACAAAATTCCAAATTGCAAGAAGTCTGGCATTTATCAATTTGACTGTCTAGACTGCGATAAGGTGTACATTAATAAGACAAAACGACATTTGGAAACTAGAAAAAAAGAACATTTTAGAAACATTAAATACAAACAGTTAGAAAAGTCAATGGTGGCAGATCGTTTTTGGTCACTTAATCATGAAATAAACCCTGAGGTTAAATTATTAAAGCAACTAAGCGGGTCCATCGAAATGATGTTTTGGGAAAAAATATTCATTTTGAAAAATAGGGACCGGGTTATGAATTTTGAAATACCTTTTACTGATGTTGCTACAAAATTTGTATTGGGAGAAGGGGAGGAATGACATCATCATAGGATGTCATAGCGGGTGACGTATGCATGATGTCACTGTGACATCATCGCAAACTTGTAATGGCTTTCTGTAGCTATTGTATAAGGTGAGTTCACCTGATGATGACACGTGTGAGGTGTCAAAACGATCGTTGTGGAAAATATTGAGTGTAACTCAATTTATTATAGTGAAGTGTGAGTCTCTGATTACTTTGAGGATAAATGTATAACATTTTAAGTGGGAATGTCCAGTGGGTTATATTTTATGTAGCTTGCCTACCTGAGCTGGAATGTTGGAATTCGGTTGCCATCGAGCTGTATAAAGGTATTGGACTTGGCAAACATGAACACTTTGTGGTGACCTGTTTCCTCGAATGTCAGTTCATCTCCTCTTTCATCCAGTGGCACTGGTGCAGGAGTGGCAACTGTTGGAAACAAGCTCACTATTTTCCCCTTCTTTCCTGCCTTTTTCTCTTTAACTGGAATTTTTTCTGTTTCATCTTTCTTTTCCTCTTTCTTTACACTTGGTTTTATCTTTGGTAACAGATATGGAGGCAATGTATCTGAAAAACAAATTATAAGTAAGTGGCTTTAAAATTTCATATTCACAGAAAACTGAAAAACAAGCCAAGAAGAGATACTTGCATAATATGTTTCAATATCGTTGCAGAGGCAGTCCTGATGTATGGAAGTGAGCTCAGAATAAGAACAGCAAAAGATGAAACAAAAACTCAGGTGGCCAAAACAACGTTTTTAAGAAGTACCAGAAGTTATATCTTGTTAAATAAAAAGCAAAATGAGAAAATGATGGCAAGAGTTACAAGTCAAAAAACTACTGATAAGCTAACTTGAAATGGCAATAGATAATATCAAAACATAGAAAGGATTCCTGGTAGCACCTAAAACATATGCTCCAAAAAGAAAGCGATATGGCCAAACCAAGAAATTAAATCTGATATATTATAATTGTTTCTTTTCTATAGCATCATTTGTTCATTTCTTTAATTTTACCTCTTCTCTTATTCTTTCATTTCTGATCCTATCCATTCTACTCTTCCCACAGTTTTTCATCTCTGCTACTGTTATTTTTCTTTTATGCTTGTTTAATAGTTTCAAGCTTTGTTCCATATCATCCGCTTTATATTGAGACAGAATATTGACTAATAGAAAATTGTTCATGTAAATATTTTTGTAAGAGTGTGTAAATTTCTAATTCTTTTAATTTGGGTGTATCAGGGACTTATTTCTTTTTAATATTCAAGATCAAATGTCTTCTCGTCACTTTGAGTTCAACCAATGAGAACTGTTGCGCGGATGAATACATAAGAATGGCGGTGTTGCGTCATAGAGACGCTCAGAACTAGATTTATTAGCGTCTGTGAGTTCAAGGTGAAAGGATGTATATTTTCTGATAGCGTGTGAACATGTAATTTACACCCAAACTTTTAACCAGTGTAGATTCTATCAAATTTTGAAAGTTGTTAACTAATTAATATAGCGATAGAAATGTAAATCAACGAATAAATATGTTGTGATAAAGGAACGTTGATTTGTGCATTCCATTCTGTATCCATCGACCCTATAGATAAGAGTAGCGTCAGATATCAATCAAACTTTCCATCTTTCAGTAAAAACATTATTCCTGCTGCTATATTCCCGCTGCTAGGTAAAGACCTATTTAATAAAAACTGCACCAAAATGGCTTACCCAACGTGGAGCGCGAATTTAGAATGGAATGCAAAATTACGAGAACAAAGTGTTAACATCGAATGACACCATCCCATCGCGCAGGAGAAAGACGCCATTAGACCATCGACTGATATCAACAAAACATCGATACACGGAGAATCAACGTGGGAAAAACACCGGAGATCATCTGGCGAAGCCAACTACCCAGGAGACGTAAATAACTGGACGAAGAACAAACAGAAAAGAAAGTAGGATCCAAATTTTTTGTTTTTACATACATTTTATTTCCATTGTACATGTTTTTGAGAAGTGGAAAAATATTGGGACTTTCAACATTAAGTGAATTGGATAAAGGAATTAAAATGTCGCGAAAAGAGATAGAAACAGGAGTGGGGGAAGGGGCAGATAGGCCTAGTTATCAGGAAGGATTAGAAAGTGAGGAACAGGCGGAAATAAGCAAAGACCAAAGGTTAATGATGATGATGTTTGAAAGACTAGAACAAAGTTTAGGTCAGAAACTGGAACAAAACAAGGTAGAATTAGGTCAGAAAATGGAGCAAAATAATGCAGAATTAAAACAGGACATAGAACAAAGTTTAGGTCAGAAAATGGAACAGAATAAGGCAGAATTAAAACAGGATATAGAACAAAGTTTAGGCGAAAAAATAGAGGGAGTGAGAGAGGACTTGGAAAATAATAAAAAAGAGATAGGTCAGAAAATGGAGGAAGTGAGAAAAGACTTAGAACAGAAAATAGAATTAGGAAGACAGGAGTGTAAAGAAAATATGAAAGTAATGGAAACTAATTTAAAATTAGTACATAAAAACTTAAATGAAACAAAGGAAGCCTTAGAAGCTAGGATAGAAATTGTAGGAGATAGGATGGGAAAGATAGAATCAGAGATGAGAGAGAATAAAATTGTGTTAGAAGGAGAAATTGCTAGATGTAGGGATGAAATAACAGAATGTAATACAAGTGTAGACTGTAAGATAACAAATGTAAAAGCAGAAATAACTGAGGAATTAAGGAAAGAGATTGAGGTAGTAAAGAAAGACATTATTAATGAAACTGTAGAACAAATTGTAATTCCTAAAATTAAGACAATGAATGATGTGATGCTTTCACAACAGGATGCTATAAATGATATGAAACAAAGCCACTTAGAAATAAAGAATGATTTAAAATCAATTTGTGAAGAAATGAAAAAAGGGAAAGAAAGTTTGGCTAATGTAAATGATGTTGTGAAGGCATTACAAAGACAAGATGATTTAGATGTAAGTAATGTACAAGATGAGAGTTATTTGAATAATGTACAAAATGTTGACTCACCATATAGAGAAAGAGGTTCACAACCAAACAATGACACAACACATAACACATGTTACACCAACAGCATATTACATGAAATCACACCACCTACATTTGACGAGGAGAAGGGAGACGATCCAAAACTCTTTGTTAAAGAGATGGAAGAATATTTTAAAGTGAAAAGGATACCAAACGAGCTTAGAATGATGATAGTTAAGAAAAGCTTAAAAAACAAGGCATTAGAATGGCTCAGGTTAACACTAGCTGGTCATGAGTCGTATAGCTCATTCAGAAATTTATTCCTATCAAGGTATTGGGGCCCAGCTAAACAAAACCAAACTAGGGTAGAGCTAGCGACAGGTAGATACGATCCAACCAAAGGGTTGTCGCTAGTCGATTATTTTATGAAAGTAGCCAACAAAGGAAAGCTATTAGACCCCAACTTGTCGGAGGCAGAACTAATTGCCAGCATAACAAGACATTTCCCAGACACAGTGAGAACAGGATTAATTGTTGCGAGGCCAGTAGATTTTGCAGATATGATAGAACTGCTGACAGCCTTCGAAACACAAAATGGTCGGCCTAATGAGCATAGACATAGCAACGGTCACCCAAACTCACCCATCCTAAACCGGAACACGGCTACGAACAACCAGAGTGAGGGAGAACATAGAAATACTAGGAGTACCCATGAAAGGGGGAGAGGGGCACACCATTTCCCACAACCACATAATCATGGCGAGAGGATGGAGAACACGAGACAGCGGTACCACGACACGATACCGAGGGGTGAATCGAGATACAGAACATATACATATGATCGTGGAAGACCAGGAGACCGTACCCATCAAGTGAATCACATACGATTCAGTAGGGAACACTCGAACAACCACAGACCGTCACATGACAGGGGTTCACGCCAAAGGGGCAGAGACCAATGGTACACTAACAACATAAGACAGCAGGAAGTAGATGAAAATGTGCCAAGTAGGGCAGATGCTGCACAGAATACAGAAACAACAACCACCACCAACACTCAGGGAAATCACAACAACTAAGTTCGTCCCAACTGAATGAACGACAAACAACAAAATCTCAGCAACTTACAATTGACATCGACACCATGATGGCTACACGAAGAGAAAGATGGAACCACTGGTCATAACAAAACAGCTGGGTGACCACACGTATGAGCTACAGAATACAAATGGCAAGTTGGTAGGAAGATACCATAAAAATAAATTGAAGCCATACAAAGAAAGGACCAAATAGTCTTTGTCAACGAATGTGTAAGGCAGGAGTAGTAGAGATGAAAGAAGATAACAATTTTTAATGGGTTACTTATAGAAAATTATGTTCAGATTAGGAATTACAACAAGGAAGAAAATCAACATAGTCATTGGCTATATCGACCACAAAGAGCATTGTCAACAAAGACAGATGAGGACACTAATTGTCATTAAATAAATGAATCATAGCGACGGAAGATAATATGTTTTTGACATAAGGATGTCAGGGACAAAAATAAAAATGAATCAATTATGATGAAAAAGATATAATATTTCGACACAAAGATGTCGAGGGTAAATTGAGAAGAAAAATAATACAATTACAGAATAATTGTAAGTATAGAAGTTTTCTCTTATAGAAATAAGAGACAAAGAAATGACAATTAGTGAAATGAGGAAAACCATAACCAGAAAAACAATGCCCATGAATTAAGATGAATATAGCCAATGCTAAGCTCGAAGAAATGTTGAACCAAACAACAATGAATAATAACCCAATCAAGAAAATTAGTACCATTAGTAACATCAGGGTTTAAAAACCGACTCAACAACCTGCCTATACATAAGCTTATAAGACAAAGAAGGCAAAGAACTGAATAAAATATTGCCATAAACATGATCATAATCATTAGCTCAAAATTTGTATCCTGTTTTTCTCTCCTCATAGGAATGAATACAAGTCAAAAAAAACACATGAAACACTTAAATTATATTTGTGTCAATGTCAAATGTACAATAACTGAGTATGTGTTGTATAAGAACTGAATATGTATTGTATGATAACTGGATATATTGTGTAATATCTGAATATGTTGAGTAATAACTAAATGCGTTATGCAAAAACTGAATGTGTATTGTGTAATAACTGAATATGTATTGCATAATAACAGAACACATGTGTGTTATGATAGCAGGATATATTGTACAATAACTGAATATGTATTGTGTAATAATTGGACATGTTGTGTAGTAATCAAATGTGTTGTACAATAACTGAATATGTATTGTATAATGACTGAAGGTGTATTGTATAATAACAACATATGTGATATGATAACTGGGTATATTGTACAATGACTGAATATATATTGTATAATAATTGGACATATTGTGTAATAACTAAATGTGTTGTACAATAACTGGATATGTATTGTATAATAACTGAATGCATTGTGTAGTAATCGAATATGTGAAATTTATAAAGACATGCTGTATCATGTCAAAACGAAGGACAAGGACAAACAGTGAAGAAGACTGAAAAAAAAAAAAAAAAAAAAAAAAATTGTACAAAGTGATTGAATCATAGGAGTAGGGAGAAGTATTGTATTGTGTTTCAAGATTGTAAATAAGGTGACAACTTGAAAAACAAAACAAGGGGCATATGAGACAGAATATTGACTAATAGAAAATTGTTCATGTAAATATTTTTGTAAGAGTGTGTAAATTTCTAATTCTTTTAATTTGGGTGTATCAGGGACTTATTTCTTTTTAATATTCAAGATCCAATGTCTTCTCGTCACTTTGAGTTCAACCAATGAGAACTGTTGCGCGGATGAATACATAAGAATGGCGGTGTTGCGTCATAGAGACGCTCAGAACTAGATTTATTAGCGTCTGTGAGTTCAAGGTGAAAGGATGTATATTTTCTGATAGCGTGTGAACATGTAATTTACACCCAAACTTTTAACCAGTGTAGATTCTATCGAATTTTGAAAGTTGTTAACTAATTAATATAGCGATAGAAATGTAAATCAACGAATAAATATGTTGTGATAAAGGAACGTTGATTTGTGCATTCCATTCTGTATCCATCGACCCTATAGATAAGAGTAGCGTCAGATATCAATCAAACTTTCCATCTTTCAGTAAAAACATTATTCCTGCTGCTATATTCACGCTGCTAGGTAAAGACCTATTTAATAAAAACTGCACCAATATTAATCTTTGATAAAATCACTCTACATTGGACTAAGTACTCATGTAGAGGTGAAATTGATTCACAAGGATGTAATCTAAGACGTTGTAGTGATAATTATACTTACGATCTCCTCCAATACAGTAATGTAGACATTCAACTTCTGAGTTGAAATGGTTGTTAAGTGTGACATTTTCTGGGGCACAGCCTTCAAATGAAAAAGTGTGACACTGCCCTGTGCTTATGTTATAAAACCACTTGTGTACATAGCTCTTGCAGGTCCCTCTTGTTGGTGGTCCTATGCACTCCTCTGTTAAAACAAAAGCAAAGATATTATATCAGTGTTTCTTCTCTCATATCAATGACTGTCAATATAAACCAAATGCTATGGGTTACTTGTTAACTAAGGTTTAATGTTAGCTAAGAGGTAAAGCATGAACGCAAATTAATGTCACTAACTTATAATTTGGCATAATCATATTAAAAACATTGTGTTGCTTCACATGACTTTCTTTACTCACTTTACTACAAGCTATTCTTACACAAGCTGTTTCTTCAGTCTTGTTAAGAGAGATAAATTTTCATTACACTATTATGCATTTCAATGTAGATGTAAAGATAGGCTAAAGAGATATTTACATTCTTTAAGAGCAAGAGCATGTCACTATGCGATGACTGACACTCCATGCCCTTTGCATGACCACAACAAATAAATGAATAGTGGTTTACCACTTGAAAAAATTCTACATACAGTCAAAACCAGTTATAGTGACATTGCTTTTTAATGACATATTGATGATAACAGCAAACTCTAATGGTCCCGTCTAAATCCAATGTAAATGCTATATTTAAAACATTCCTTAGTTCAACATCACATATTGTAATTTATATAAAATTATGCATTTTTATTATATATATTTGCAAAGAAATATGTCAGCTATAACATCCAATGTTCATTTTCACTTTTTCTTCTGCATGTACTAAGTAGAGGAATATTGTATTCCACCCAAAAATTTGATGTCGAGGTTTCACCAGAAATATGTTTTTAGACCCCCTAAATCCAAAAGAAAAGCATTTTTAGAAAAAGGTCTGTGTGAATGTCTGTTTGTGGACAGCATAACTCAAAAACGAAAAGTCGGTTAAAAACCAAAGTTGGTATTTAACTTTAATGTCTTTCAAGGATGCAACACAAAGATTTTGAAGAAAATAGCCCCACCCTAAACTACCCTTTACATGGAAAATTTTTCAAACATTTTGATTTTCTCCAAAATGGCTGTAATGATTTTGATTACATGCCATATTTAAGATATTTTTATGACAAACGAAATGTATATTATGAACTTTCTGGCTATAGCCCATGTAGTCCTGTTTAGTCTGGACGACTTTTGCTTAACTGGTAAACTGTAAGAGGTAGACCAAATCTTACTATACAAAAGTTCTGATTGTTGCACTCATATGACTTTCTGTACTCTTGTACTAACCATCCTTACAAACCTATATCTTTGTGTAAATTGAGATAAACATTTGTACAAATTATCTTATTGCTTGACTATTCGAAATGTTTAGTTCTTCTGGACTTATAGGCCGTGGTCTAGAAGGCATGGTAGATACCAACGTTTTGCCAAGTATTGCGCTTGGCATCATCAGGGTAACACCAACCTCCGTCTGCACTGGTCAGAGTTTGAATGTGGAAGCAGAGAAGTAGTGGAAGTTTTGACCGTTAACATCCGTTAGGTTATTATTTATTTATGCCAACAAACTTATTGTTGGTGTTTTTAAACACACAAGCTCAGTGGTAGAGCATCCGCCCGGCAAGCGGAAGGTCTGTGGTTCAAATCCCAGTTGTGGCATTGAATTTTTAAGTTCCGGTTCTACCTCTTATCCGTTAGGTTATTTATATGGGTGGGGTGGGCGGGGCATTGTTGTGCTGGCTACGGTAGTGATTGGCCAGTTGTAGGTGGGGTTTTATTATAACTGATGTGTGCATCTAAAAGTTTATCTAAAACCGGTATCCATGCTTTATGTACACGTAGTATTTCTTCTTTGCGATTGAAGTTGTCTTTGTGTTTGTAGATTTCTATGGCTTCTCTTTGTAGTCGAGCATAGTAGTTAGCTGTAGAAGACAGGACTCAGGTTTCTTTAAGGTTAACATCATGGCCAAATAATAAGGCGTGCTCTGCCACAGACGATTTATCCGTATGTCCCAATCCTCCCCTCTGGGAGGTCTGGCACGGGGTGCACTCAGCCTCGTTAGGTCCCGGAGGACCAATTGAGGAGCTACTTGATGGAGAAGTAGTGACTCCAGGTCGTGAAGACTGCATAACTGGCTGGGAGGGCTCAGGGTGCTGACCACGTCCCACCCTCCAGTACTGCACCCCACCAATGACGCCTGTAGTGGGCAGAGGTGGGGGACGCAGCGGCTGGGTGGTAAGCCTTGGCCCTTCATGGGCTGTTGCGCTAGGGAAAACAAACATGAACAAGCACTCCACCATAAAGAGGCAGCAGTATAGTGGGAAATGTATTCAACTGCATATCTACTCTTTGTTTCCTAGTCATAAACATGCGGATCAAGTATTGCATTTATGCTATAAAGCTCATGTTTGTTTTCTTAATTTTATTTCCATTAAAAAACTATCAAATATTTTTGGTACATTTTATAGTATCTTTACAATAAAACCTTGTTTATCCAGATATCTGGATTATCCGGACCAGATTTGTAGATATTTTTTTAAATGTAATGTTCACATTACATAATAAATTTAACTATGATTGCAAGAACGTCCTGCCTGCTGTGTAAGAGGTCCCGGGTTCGATTCCTGGCAGGGGGGTAGGAATTTTTCTCCAGTCAAGATTATTCCTCATCCTTCCCTGAGTATGGAAGTATAATGGTGGTGCCGTGGTTGAGTGGTGAGACCACTCTCCTACCATCTAGGCGGGACCCGCATGTGGTATTCGTGGTGGACGAAGCGGCATCTGGGTGGGTTTCCTTCGGGTTCTCCGGTTTCCAGCGCCATTCATTCCACCAGTTGCTCCATTATCACCCTTCCTATCATCCATTTCACCTGCACTTCATATCATCCTCTTTCTCACTATCACACCTGGTGCTTGGCTGACCACTTGCTTCCAGGTGTTTACTCTGTCCAGTCCAGAGGTTCCTGTGCTCCCCGATAGACGTCTGACCCTAGGCACTGGCTTGTAAGTCCTAGGGGGTGTAAGTTCTACATAAGAGGAGGGTAACCAGGGAGAGAAAGAAAGCAAGAATGTAACTATACATACGCCAAATCTTTGCTGTTTAGTTTGATTCAATGAACTGTAGAATACTACCTGTTGAGTTTAACAAAGATGCAGTAGTGTGTTACACAGTCATATGTCATTAAGTTTATCATATGTGTTTCAACCAGATTGATTTTAAGTGTTTATGTACAAGTTTAAAATGACATCAAAGCGAAAGAAGGTCATGGTTTAAATGGATAAAAGGTTAGATGCTATTAATTGAACTGAAGAAAATAGCTGCTGAAGTGGGAGTTTCTGACAAACATTATGGCGTACTTGGAGCATCAGCCTGATATCACTCCAGCTGAACTGTTAATGATAAGGGGTTTGCGTGACTGTACTTCATTCAAATGCCATACGTGTTTAAGACAAAAGACTGTGGATCAATTGTTTGTTAACAAATGATGTGACTTTATGAGATTAAGATTTTTATATTTTTAATGTCTTGCAAGCAATACGTACTATGTATTATGTACTGTACATAATTTTGTTGCAAGACACAGTTTTTTATCATCATAAACAGCAAGTTACAGAGTGATAAAACAACATTAAAAACCCACAGTTCAGTGAGTGATAAAACCAACTGTTGTTTCTCAAGTCAAACCCCCCAATATGACTAGAGAATTTAATCTCTTTTCCCATGTGGATATCTATAGACATCCAATGTAAAATAACTATCTTTAGGAACTTTTTAAGGTATTTTAGGTGTTTTTTTATTTTCATATTGGCCTTTTATAACAAAGTGAAGTATTTGTAGCCATTTTATATCACTCAATCAATCAACTTACTCACTTATAAAGTAAACATGCACTTTAGATGAGCAGTTATTTTGAAATTATACACAGGGTTACAGGGCAGCCATTAAATTGAACATTGAGATGTGTAAAAGAGACAATACAATTAAAGATTGAATTATATATGACAAATTGAATTATTTACCAATACCATTCATAAATTTATAAATAAACATGATTATTTTCCTAACCTGTTGCAATCAAGGTAGCTATTAAATTGCACATTGAGAAAGGTAAAAGGGGCAATACAATAAAAACTTGAATTATATATGACAGATTGAATTATTTACCTACACCATTCATAAATTTATACCTAAACATTATTATTTTTGTACCCTGTTGCACTGTATGATCATATACAGGGTTGTTAAAACCTAACAGGTGCATAGCAGTTTGCCTTGCGCTATTGGGTGTGCCACAGTCGGCTTTGCTCCTACATAAACTTTGTGTGTAAAGCATGTATAACACTCTTACCTTATAGAAGATGCTGGAAATGTCGTCCATCCTCGGCTAAACAAGTATTATATTGGGAGAACATATTCTGATCAAGGCAATGTATCAGTGAAATTTTGTGAAAATTGCTGAAAATTTTTATTTTTATTTTTTTACATTTTTATTATGCTTATACTTTGTACTTTAATGGCATACTTCAGTTTTCTCAATATCAGCCATTTTTAGATCTCCAGGAGTGCATTTAAATGTCCTACTGCATGTGAGCGTTCCTTGCTAAACTTCATCACTAAAACTTTCAAATGCATTTTTCTTTTCCCTGGCTTTGATTTTGATATCTTGAAAGGAATTTTGCTTCAGAAAGATTGTGAGTTGGCTGTGCTGAAATTAATCTGATATATTGAACTGGAATGCCATGAATCTGACATGTTTTGCTTCCAAACAGGGAAATGATGTCAATATTCTGTAATTCTGTAATCTTGCCAGGTTATTTCAGTGTTCCAGTTATATATTACACATTGTTTAGGAGTTAATAGGTTTTAAGTTATTCATTAGTCTATAGTAGAGCCATAACAAGTAGATATTTTATGTATTTTATGTATAAACTAGTGAAAGTACAAACTGTGGAGGTTAGCTAAGAACAATGCATTTCTAAATGTTGTGAACAATGCGAAGCGAAGGGTGAGTTTTCATATTAAGATACAACCAAGCAAGCTTAAAATTCTCAAAAACTGCTACTGAGTCCAAGAAGAAAGCAACAGAGGGTCCTGCATATGGTGCTGGGGGATAAGTTGATTGGATTTACAAAAACATGCTGTTAAACTTTAAAATTTATTTTAGAGGTAGAACTGCAACTTAAAAATTCATTGCCACAGGTGGGACTTGAACCACAGACCTTCCGCTTACCAGGCGGCTGCTCTACCACTGAGCAAACTGCCAGAATGGCATTAAATTCTCAAACCAGTTCGTATTTCTCCTGGTAAACCACAAAGGCAGTCTCACATCAGAGACAAATTACCCCAATGATGACTTACTATTGTAAGTACTTTATATCCCAGGATTAAATAACCTTCAGAATGGTAATTATTATTTATTTATGCCAACAAACTTACTGTTGGTGTTTTTAAACACACAAGCCGTGTGTGAGCAATGTTTGAGAGGTAGAACTGGAACTTAAAAATTCAATGCCACAGCTGGGACTTGAACCACAGACCTTCCGCTTACCAAGCGGTTGCTCTAACCATTGAGCTACTGTGACAATCTGCCAGAGAATTCTTAAGCCTGTGGCTTAAAGCGGACTATAGAAATGAAATAAATTAAATGAACCTATATGCACTATTTGCATATGACTTAGTTTTCACCTTCTCTAGCAATGGACCTTTCTAAATGTATATTCTGAAATTCAAGTACATTTCTTTAAGTAATGAAAATCAAAATTGTTATTATAGCTATATATTATTTCACACTTGTTCATTAATCTGCAGATATATTTAAAAGCAAGAAAACATTAAGCTGACATACATACCTGGCACACCGGGAGGTGAGATCTCTGTGGAAAGGTCAAACTGAGGAAGTCCATCAACCACTATTGTTGCAAAGAATATTACTACTGTAGTCAAAGCATCATGTGCATGCATTTCTGGAACAAAATCATTACTTATTAGTCAAGTATGCAAGCAAGTCTGTTAACTTTGAACATTAATTAAATGTGCATAAAGCAAGATGGGGATATAGTGGGCTGTGGGGCATGAAGGAAAGAGACGATATGAGTGGACAGTATGGAGATGGATGAAGTGAAGAAACATGCAAACTCAATAATAGCAACAGAAAAATGGCAGATGAGATAACTGATGAATCAAAGAGGGTGAGGGGAAAGAGAGAACTAACCAGGAGAGAAAGAAGGGATATTTTGCTGAGAGTAACAAGGTTAAGATAATGTTTGGGCATTCTACAAATGAAGGAATGTATGAGTATGTATATGCAATGAAAGCGAGGTTATAATGAAGCAGTGAAATTGGGATAGTGAAGACTAGTGAAGTGTATAACATAAGTCAATTAATAAGAGTTAGAACAGTGGAGCTGATAAAAGTTGAGAAAGAGGAAAAGTGAATAAGGATGGGAGATGAAATAAAGCAGGAAATAAAAATTAAAGGACAAGATTAGTGAAAAGGCGGAAGCAAATATTTAGAAATTAAACATGTGTATGTAAGGTGTATGCAAAATGTAAATACATTGAAGGGCTGCCCTAATAGCCAACGGCCAGGACAGGGTGTGTAAGATTTAGTACTCAATAAACCATTCATTCAATTAAAAGTGTCATTATGTAATAAATGCCTAAATATGCTAAAGATTTTCTATAAATACACTTCAGTTCATTAAGAAAGATAAAGACAACCTTCTAAAATAATGCAAAATTCCATGAAAAAGTAAATAAAAAATTTATGTTGCATTCATGTTATTTTCTCTACCCATTCTTCTAAAATTTATTTGCACAAAAGTTTATTCTTCAATTTATAACTTGTTAATTGACTTAAATGTCTATAGAAATGGCTTCATTGCACATTTATTCCAATATAAGATAGAGTAAGGTATAACAGGTTGCTATGTGATGGCTTTCTGATTTGATTCTTTGTATTCCTCAAGAACAGTGACTTACCACTTGAAAAAAATTGTATTAGTTATGTCCACGTGACTTCCACTTCTGTATCTACATCAGTTAACAGAAGAAGAAAAATTGTGTGTGTGTGTCTGTGTGTGTCCGTGTGCGTGTGCGTGTGGGTGTGTGTGTGTGTGTGTCTGTGGTTTCAACAGGAATCAGCCCCTGCTCATACAATCTCAAAAGTGTTTGTAGCCAACTGATCAGCTCTGGTCTATTTCACCCTCGTTCTTCAGATCTAACAGTGTGCGGTGATACACTGAAATAAAAATCTGATGTGCTGCACTCACATGACTTTCTCTACTCTTGTACTAATCATTCTTACAATCTCGTATTCCTGTATCTTCTTCCTGTTAGTTGAGATAAACATTTGCAGAAATTATCTTATTGTTTATTTTCCTTGTAGGTACAAGGGGAATATTAGAATACAGTAGGCTTTGAGCGATAGTCAAATACTTTAAAGCTTTGAGATTCCGCTCTCTTTGCACATTTAACATATAAATAAATGAACAACGATTATGCATTTGATGAAAGTTTTAAGTTTTCCAAAACTGACACAAATAACAAGGAATACCTCCGAAATAGTTCACTCTTCAAAAGATTTATTCGGACATAAATTGTGTGTTTTAGTGAAATCTACATTTTTTATCTACTAAGATTTGGTCTATCTGTTACGGTTTGCCAGTTATGCAAAAGTTATCCAGAGTAAACAGGACTACATGGGCTATAGACAGAAAATTCAAAATATACATTTCGTTTGCCATAAAAATATCTTTAACATATGGTATTTTAATGAAAATAGAACCATTTTCGAGAAAATCAATCTGTGGAGGAATTTTCTTCAAAATCTTCGTGTCGCATTCTTAAAAGATATCAAACTTAAATACAAACTTTGGTTTTAATAGATTTCGTTTTTGAGTTATGCTGTTCACAGACAGACACTGAAATACAGGGACGTTTTTCTAAAACTGATGTTTTTTTATTCAGGGGGCCTCAAAACATATATTCCTGATTAAATCTCAACATCTAATTTTTGGGTGGAATACAATACTTCCCCTACTTACTATACGTAGTAGAGAAAGTAAAGTGTATTGAACAAATGCGCAGTCATTTGAGGAAGTGAAAGAAAATATCATGAATGAAATGAGAAACCTTACATTGGCAGAACCCACTCGCGTAGGCCAGTATATGGTTACCCGATACAATGTCTGCATAACTCAGGAAGAACAACCCTATTATAAGGTAAGATTGTATAGCTACACAGGGAGGGCGCGCGCGACATGCCTACGTTCGGCTGAGGCAACGGCCACAGCGCAAAGTACAAATACCGTGCGTAGGTACGGTCTTGATTTATATGGGGAACCCGATATTTGTATACAGCTTCTACAAAACATGACTATGACAACTCATTTTCCTATTTACTTTATGTTAATTGAGATAAACTTTTCAGAGATAGTTTCAGTATACATTTTGCTGCAGGTAGAAGAGGGATAGGGGAAATTAATCAATAGTCAGATGTTTAAAAGCTGCTTGCTATGGCTTTAAAATCTCACATTCTTTGCATGTTATTGTGAAAAACAAGCTAACAATGATAACTCTTTAAAAATTTTAAAAAGTATTGCTAAATGCAAACCAACATGAACGGATATCCATGAAATGGCTAATACTACAAGAAAATAAAAAAGTAAATTGAAATACGTTCTGTGCTTTAGAGAGAGAGAGAGAGAGAGAGCGTGTGTGTGTGTGCGTGTGTGTGTGCGCGCGTGCGCGTGCGTGCCAAATTCAGCTTCCCCAATTGGAGGCTGCCATATACAAAGCATACCAAATAACAAAAGGATATAAATACATGCTTAATTGAAATAGTTAGCAATACAAACATCCATTAAGTGTATGTAACAAACACTACCTGAAAATAATTAAAATTTACAAAATGGAAATTGCCCTTATCTAAAGCAAATAAAATTGCCCCTGAAGGGCGGCGGACCGGAAGGAGGGGGTGAAGTGAGATGAGACAGAAGACGTTCGACATAGCAGAGGGCACGGTCCCTATCATTTCGGGATTCAATCTCCCCGGTGCAGTTGCCGTCGTGACACGCCCTCTGGGAGCTTGAAGCCGGCGACCGCAACCCTGGCACACAGACAGACACCTGTCGACTCGGGAAGTGAAGTGACATGTTGTGGAGGAAATTCGGGGGCATAATTGTACTTCACGACATTCGCTTAGCGAAACTCCCGAAAAAAACCTCACGGTTAGTATGGTAGGTCACGGGAATAGAATCTAGAACCTCCCAAATGTGGACCACAGGCATTATCGCCTGAGCAGTCGTGCCCGGTAGTGGTAGAGAAAGTAATAAATGCTCCACTTCTTCTTCCGGAAATTCCGAATTATAAACGTGGCAACGCTAAATGGACTGCCAATGGGTTTTTGTTCCTGTCTTAAAGAACTTACGTAATGTTATTTGTACGTACGAATTGCATTCACTGCTGCTTTAAGGTCACCGGCCGGGCCGGGCCGGGCCGGACCGGACCGGTCATCTGAAGACAGCATTCATCTCATTCAAGTTTGTTTTCACGTCACACAAACAAAACTGACGTTTGGGACGTTTGAGCAATAAGACAAAAGATTGCTTTTCCCATAAGGATCAGTGAACGCTTACAAATACGTTACAACCGCTGCAAGGCCAGAAAAACAAAATAGCATCGTAAATATAGGTACGCATAACTTTAGATTTCAAGAGCGTTCTATAACCTTTAGTGTTATCGAGTGGGATGTTCTCAGGCTGTAACGCCCATTCGGGAGGTCACGGGTTCGATTACCGTGGCCGGACACTCTTGGTACCCTTTCAGCTCATCTCTCCCTGCGTATCTTCCATAGGTCGAGGTACGAAATGCGTCTCTGAACCTTGTCATGCCTACCTACTCTCGGACGGAGCACAGGTGTGGAACATGTCCTACTAATAACTTTCAACACTTCTTACCTTCGTTACTCCAACGTTTGCTTCGTCTGTTGATCCACGGAATAATTCAAGAATTGCTTTGTGCAAGTGCGAGGTTGCAAATGTTATGCATATTCATATGTTAATGGCTATGTTTGAAAACTGAAAAGTACAGTAAACTTCCGCATGGGCTCACGAAGGGGGGGGGGGGGGTGGCAGGGGGGAGCCTCCACCCTTGGAAAATAAATGTAATGTGAAATCACTTACTATTAGACTATAGCTTTAATGTTGATGTAAATAACGGTTTTTATTCAGCATAAATTATTATGTTTATCCGCAACAAATACTATAACTCATCTTTTACAGTTTTTGGCAACAGAATAATGAACTAATATTGTTTAATTGCATACTTCCAACATGCCCCCCCCCCCCCACCCTCTTTGAGCCTCTGCCGACGCTCATGAACTTCCGATTATTCGTGTGCGGTTTATGCGTTTGCGGATTTTCAGACATTACTGAGGCAGCATCTGTTCTAATCCCTCATAATCAAATACAAAATAGAGACATTGAAAAGTCGGAGAAGAGACATTGAATAGAAAAAATCTGATGTGTTGCACTCACGTGACTTTCTCTACTCGTGTACTAACCATATTAGTACAATCTTCTTCCCATATCTTCTTCATGTTAGTTGAGATAAACTTTTGTACAAATTATCTTATTGCTTTTTTCCTTATAGGTACAAGGGAAATATTAGAATACAGTAGGCTTTGAGCGATAGTCAAATCTTTTAAAGCTTTGATATTCCGTTCTCTTTGCACGGCTAAGATATAAAAAAGTGAACAACGATGATGCGTTTGACGAAAGTTGTAAGTTTTCCGAAACTGACACAAATAACAAGGAATATCTCCGAAACAGTTCACTCTACAAAATTATTTGGACACAAATCGTGTGTTTTAGCAAGATATACATTTTTAGTCTGCTAAGATTTGGTCTATCTCTTACAGTTTACCAGTTATACAAAGGTCATCCAGAGTAATCAGGACTACATGGGCTATAGCCAGAAAATTCAAAATATGCATTTCATTTGTCATAAAAATATCTTAAACATATGGTATTTTAATGAAAATAGAGCCATTTTCGAGAAAATCAACATTTTAGAATTTTTTTCCATGTAGAGAGTAATGGAGGAATTTTCTTCAAAATCTTCGTGTCGTATTCTTGAAAGACATTGAGGTTAAATACCAACTTTGGTTTTTAAGCAACTTTCCGTTTCAGAGTTATGCTGTTCACAGACACACTCACACACACACACACACACACACACACACACACACACACACACACACACACACACACACACACACACACACACACACAAACACACATGCACGGACGTCTTCCTAAAACTGCTCTTTTGGATTCAGGGGTCCTCAAAACATATATTTCCGGTGAAATCTCGACATCTAATTTTTGGTTGGAATACCATACTTCCTCTACTTACTATACGTAGTAGAGAAAGTAAAAATGAAGGTCGCTCAAGGCACATATCCCGCGAGTCGCCCAGGCCTAAAGTTTTGCAGTGACAGTCTGTAGAAGAGAGAGTAGAGAAATTGTTATGAATGCAACACACCAGGATTTAGTTAATGACATGTGACTCATAGAAGATGAGTGGCCTCTGCCCGCGGAACTGCATTGCTCAACGTCATTCTTCTGATACTCCAAGTCCTTAAGCCAGTGTAGAAGCTCATATGAGACAATATCATGTTGTGTTGTAGGAAAGTGTGCTATAAATACCTATGGGGGGGGAGGAGGGGGTTAAAGTACCTTTAAGGTCATTCTGTCTTGTAGACTATGCATTGATCGCATTTGCTAACACAGAAACTTTTCCATTTTTCGTTTACTTTTTCTACCAGCTAAATAGTAAATAGATGAAGTATTGCATTCTACCCAAAAATTCGACACCGAAGTTTCACTAGCAATATACGTTTTTGAGGTTCCCTACGTCACAGAAAAGGATGCTTAGAAAGAGAAGTATGGACTTTCAAAGCCAGTAAAGAGAACAAATGCCTACCGCTTCAGCGTCCTGTATCACGTTTGCACTAGAACGAAATGTGTAATGAAACTATTTTGGAAATGCTTGTCCCAATTAATGTGAGGCAGATAAAGAATAAAGATGCCACAAGAGAAATGTGTAGAGTGCATGTTTGGTACAATGAAAGAAGGAGGGACTAGTGCTCCAATTTGCGGATAGTTTGTTCCAGGTCATGGAGGTCGAGTCATTCCCCAGCTGCGAAGTGTAAACAACATGAGGCCACGCGTCAGGCTTATAGGGCCTCTTTCTCTTATCATTCATGTTAAATATTGGACCGAGAAACAAAAAACGTTTGCAGAAATGGCTACATTACACATTTTATTATAGATACGAGCGGAACGATGAGCGATGCAATTGCTACGGATGTATTACGCTGAACAGAAGTACGGTTCGATGATTCGTGCAATATGGCGAACATGCTACGAATGAAACCTTGATTTATGTTGGCGACATTGCGTGCTGTTTAGCTCTTGTTTCAACGCGATTCGTGCGTTAATTTAGCGTCTAAAATCATCCAAGATGTAGCTTCCATTTTCAATCAGCCGACTAGCTGTTTACAATTTAGTTAGGTTATGGGACCATTCATCGGTCTCTCGGAACAATGGAACCAATGGTTAAGCAGTGCTTTCAGGCTCAAGTTACTGGATCCAGTGGCGTAAATAACAGCCCCGGGGGAGGGCGATCTTTATGGGCCCTCAGACTGCCTTCAGTAATTTCCTTAAAAAGGACATTTTATATTCAGTTCAACCATAGAAAGTAGCTAAGAAGAAGCGCTGGAACAAATGCACTTCACTGATGAAGTGATGACATACTGACAACCATGTAAGCATTTCCTACCCTTTCTTGCTGAAAAGTGTGAAACAAGCTTAGCTCCAAGTGTGCATGCTCTCAAAATCATATAGACAAGTTCATTAAAGCACGGCGTTTTATTCAAAACGGTTGCTACAAAAGCCGAACAAAGTACCTAGCATGTACCCCCGTGGGGAAAAATGAGTCATGCCTGGAACACATACATACTTTCATACGTACAGACATATATACACACATACGTGACAGAGATTATGAACCATAGTGCGTTAACAGCTCCCAGGAGGAAGAGACGAAGTGGACGAAGCACAGGAGGCTACAGAGACGCGCCGAAGTCTGTGGTTCCTGATCTCGAGGAATGTCCCGACCACAAGGCCGCCCACGCCTAGGACAACGCTTACAATGCACAAGCATTCGGACCATCAGTCTAGCATGACCATAGACTATGCACAAGCATTCGGACCATCAGTCTAGCATGACCATAGACTATGCACAAGCATTCGGACCATCAGTCTAGCATGACCATAGACTATGCACAAGCATTCGGACCATCAGTCTAGCATGACCATAGACTATGCACAAGCATTCGGACCATCAGTCTAGCATGACCATAGACTATGCACAAGCATTCGGACCATCAGTCTAGCATGACCATAGACTATGCACAAGCATTCGGACCATCAGTCTAGCATGACCATAGACTATGCACAAGCATTCGAACCATCAGTCTAGCATGACCATAGACTATGCACAAGCATTCGGACCATCAGTCTAGCATGACCATAGACTATGCACAAGCATTCGGACCATCAGTCTAGCATGACCATAGACTATGCACAAGCATTCGGACCATCAGTTCAGCATGACCATAGACTATGCACAAGCATTCGGACCATCAGTTCAGCATGACCATAGACTATGCACAAGCATTCGGACCATCAGTTCAGCATGACCATAGACTATGGCACTAGAAGATGATAAGAAAATGAAATCGTGGTATGAAAGTAAGCACTCCAGCATTCACTTTATAGACAAGGATAAATCACACACACAAAAAGAAACCTCAAGTGAGAGTGCGCGGTCATAGTTACCGCGGCGCCATCGCGCTTGGATGTTTGATGTTTCCTGTATAGTTTGCCGTCCCGCACAACATACTAAGCGTTGTCGGTGTTTTTGGGACACCTGTATGTCTGTTTTTCCCCTCTTATGGGCTATACTATACCATTCATCCGAATATCATGACAATTGGCAAATCTAAATGGTTTTTCACGGAGGTTTTTATGCTACCCATTTCACTATGCAACGTGTTACATTCACATGCTTTTCTCTGCTCGCTTTTCTTTGACACAATACATTAACATGTCCTTCTCTACTTGTTCTTCAAAAAGAATTGATACAATTTTTTTATAGCTGAAACAAATGCAACGTATTACATTCACACGGTTTCCTCTATTCACCTTTGTGTTAGGTAACACATTCACACGGTTTCCTCTATTCACCTTTGTGTTAGGTAACACATTCACATGTGTTTCTCTTCCCATTCTTCTACAATCAATTCATACATTTTTCTATATTATCGAAATAGAAAGGCAAGGTATTACGTTCACACAATTTTCTGTACTCGCTTTCCTTCCTATGGTATTTGTAGCTGTTTAATAGTGCTTTTGCATAGTGTCTTCCTAGTATTTCTATTCATTTAGTTTATGTTTTATCCCTTATATTGTTCTAAGAATTTTAGTTAAATATTTAAGTGTGTCAAGTAATAATTTTTAAATATCTCCAAAGAAACACAAGAGCATTGGGCAAGTGCAACCTAAGTCCAAAAGTTTTAGTGCTAAGTATTTTCACCGCGCCCGATGCATCTAATTGCCGACAACAGCAGTGTCACCCATCGCATTATTGTCGGCACTACCGCAAAGGAGCCGAAGGAAAGAGACGGAGAATGGCCGCATTGTTGGGGCGCTTGCCGAAAGAGAGAAAAGGATAGAAGCTTCTGGAATCTTCCGCTTTGTACTCCAGCGCAATAACTGAACTTTCCAGAATAGTGCCTGGGAGATATAATAGCGGTAAAGTGTGAGAAGAGTCAGTCAGTATGTGAAGCGTTGAGTAGTCGTGCCGACGGAGACGGACAGACGATGTGAAGCGTTGTGCCGACGGAGAAGAGTTAGTTCTTTGTGTTACGAGTTCGGAGCCGTGCTGTTGGAGAATCGGAAAAGACTTTCTTGCTGTTGCAACGAGTGTACAAAGTTACTGTTTACGGAAATAAAAGTGTTTCTTTATCTCGACTACATCTGTCTACTTTACTTTACAAACCACACAAAGTCACAGTATTTAAAAACGGGCAACCTTACTCAAAAAGGTGTTTGAAGGGGTTTGTAAGAGGGTGTATATATTAACCCCTACCTAAAGCAATTTTGGAAGATAGTTGAAGGAAGTTTCAAAGAACTTCCCAACTTGTGAGTAGGTACAGTTGTTGTTTTGAGGCCAGTGGACAACAGTAATATAAAATCACAATGGGACACCCACTCTGTGCGCCCGTCCGCCCTCCATGCTCCATACCGTCTGATGAGTCATTCATCTCAACAGAACACCACTTCATTTGTTCCCTCCTTCCATGTGTACCAACTTAATTCCTGCGTTACCTACGATAACAAATCTCTTTCACAGATATGTCTGTATGTCTCTATTCGTCTCGTATTTTCTATTTCCGAGAGTCTCTAACACATTTAATAGGCACGTGCATGTTACGTACCTACTGTGTTAATTGTAATTAGGGCTACCGAGTTCGAAAATGAAATAATGCTGGTATTACGATGAACTTCTCTTAACCTGATCTAACACAACGGGACATAACGTGCAGCAAGAACCTAGAAGCTCTATTAAGATACACTTCACGTAATGGAATGAATCTAATTGGTTATTGTTATACTCTACAGACATGGCGGATATTCAAAGTAGCTTTTTTTTTCTAATCAAAGGTTGATTCCCAAAAATGAACAAAAAGAGAATACGAAAATGTGAAGTAAATACATTTTTAAAATGCGAATAAAGTATGGAGTTGCCCATAACCTTTTTAGGAGCAAAACAAAAGAAACAGAGAGTGCTGATGCAAACAGTTACATAGAGAAGCACAATTGATTCTTGCATAACATTACTTCTTGCCGATTGATTCAATTTAGTCATGTGGCATCCAAAACTTTGTCTATCTCTTGCGGTTTGCCAGTTATGCAGAATAAAGAGGACTTCAGAGACTATTCCAACAAAATTCAACATATACATTTCATTTGTCATGAAAATATTTTAAATTGTTGGAGCCATTTTTTTTATAAAATCAACATTTTTGAAAAATGTTCCATGTAAATGTCCCATGAGAGGGTGGTGGGGGGGCATGCTGAAAGATGCTGAACTTAAATAACAAGTTTGGTATTTAACCAACTTTTCGTTTTGGGGTTATGCTGTTCACAGACAGACACACTCTCAGACCTTTTCCTTTTTTCAGGTAGTCTCAAAACACATTTCCGAAAAATATCGAGAACATCGAATTTTTGAGTGGCATACTCATAAACAAAATCTCGAATAACTAACAAACTTAACTTTCTATCTGCCAATGAAGTAAAACACATTTTCAGAAAATACGCACATTCCAAACCATCTTTTCATGGAAAATGTTTCGAATGTTTTGACTTTCTCTAAAAACTGCTCTAGCGATCTTGATAAAAGCACCATCTACTTACGCAACATATTTATATGGCAAATAAAATACTCTTGTATTTTCTGGAAATAGCCTGTGAAATTCTCTTCATTCGGAAGGAATATATTATAAATGCTTTATTTGTTTTGTTTCATTTGCATAGCTCCTGTAACTTGTTTGTTCATATAGGGGGACTTGAGAAACAACTGAACTGTAGGGTTTTCTAACCTTGATTTTTATCATTCTTTGTCATGAAACACACTCCTATAGATACTTCCAGACCCTGGGGGGACACGAAATTATTCTATTTAAAGGGACAAACTGGTCGAATTATTGTATAATTAATGATCATTATTTCAAATGGTGGTGTATATCAATAGCCTATGTGGTTGAGCCTATAAAATTATTTCATGCAGGAGAAAAATAATAAAATTTACCCTTAAAACATGTGAATTTATGTACATTTTTGTCTGAAACCATATACCTACCTAGAATACAGAACCACATTTGTGTATGCTTGATCTAAGCTATCTTCTGAATCTCAATGATTTAGCTATGTGTATCAGTTTGCTAGAAAATAAACAAGATTTGCGAAGTCAGAAAAGTAAAAATGTTGAACACCTGCAATGTTGTTTCTTTCTTAATCCTTTGACTAATATATGTACATGTATTATTATGGTTCAGAAAGTTTGTATACACGCAATATTGAAAATGTCAGCTCTCTACCTCTCATACTTTCTGATTAAAAGGTACATGTATTTACGTGTTTTAAATGTGAATTTTATTATTATTTTTATTTGTCTGCCATTGTTGAGAAATAATAATGAGCGTGGACTGTGAACATTCCTGTCTTTTCTGACGGAGAAGTGAGAATTAAGGAACGGTGGCCAGGGTAGACACATAAATGGTGCTCCATTACACGTGACGTCACTTCCGCTCAAATTGCACCTAATTGCCAAGAGTTATTAAGTGGAGGAGCAGTAGCAGCAGCAGCAGTTTCCCTCCTTTATTAAATCGTGATCGAATTCGCGTCTTGCTGGATCATAACAGCAGAACAACAGTGGACACCATGATGGTCGGACAAGAGGCCAAGTCACGTCTCAGGGTTGTCCATCTTGTTGGTCAACTGCGGCCAGTGGTCAGCTACGTACCACTGGAGGGAGATCTCTCCCTTTCCCCTACTCTCCCTCCTCTCTCCTTCTCGCGCAGCTTCTCCCCTCTCTTTCTCTCACACGCTAAGGGTTGTCCATCTTGTTGGTCAGCTACGTACCACTGGAGGGAGATCTCTCCCTTTCCCCTACTCTCCCTCCTCTCTCCTTCTCGCGCAGCTTCTCCCCTCTCTTTCTCTCACACGCTAAGGGTTGTCCATCTTGTTGGTCAGCTACGTACCACTGGAGGGAGATCTCTCCCTTTCCCCTACTCTCCCTCCTCTCTCCTTCTCGCGCAGCTTCTCCCCTCTCTTTCTCTCACACGCTAAGGGTTGTCCATCTTGTTGGTCAGCTACGTACCACTGGAGGGAGATCTCTCCCTTTCCCCTACTCTCCCTCCTCTCTCCTTCTCGCGCAGCTTCTCCCCTCTCTTTCTCTCACACGCTAAGGGTTGTCCATCTTGTTGGTCAGCTACGTACCACTGGAGGGAGATCTCTCCCTTTCCCCTACTCTCCCTCCTCTCTCTTTCTCGCGCAGCATCTCCCCTTTCTTTCTCGCACACGCTCTCCTCCTCCCCCCTCTCACGCACACTATCCCCTCATACACACTTCCTCTTTCTCTTGGCAGGAGGTTTGACGTTGTATGGCAAGGAATTTTGCTTTCTGTAAATCCTCGTTCTCCGGATTGGGGAGAGGTCCTCTAGTCGCCCTCCCAAGAAAGAGCGCAGCCACTTGAAGAAGCCGACACCGGGGAGTGTTCTGCTGTCGTCTTGCTCAGGTCCGGCCAGCCCTCCCTGCCGGTCTTCCTCTAACAGGTGGGCACATAGGCATTAAAGATGTTGTATAGGTCGAGGTGCGAAGTCGCTCTCCAAATAGAGTCGTAGTACCTAATACATGATTTCAGATGGCGACTGACAGTTGAAGAATGACGTCGCAATGACGTAACACACTCCACTGCCCACCTCTAGGGAGCTGTAGCAAGCAAGTAATTCCATGAAACAGTGAATGAATGAAAGTGAGAGAGACACTATTTGCAGCACGATCTGTATTCCCAAGGTAGCCTCAGCCCGAGTAATTAGGCTATTTACCTTCTCTACTACCTATAGTAAGTAGAGGAAGTATTGTATTCCACCCAAAAATTCAAACCATAGATAGATGATTGTTCATTTGTCAGGCATCTTGTAGTAGGTACCTAGACGAGTAGGTATAACAGAACAAGAACTGCTACATACCTAGGATGTGGGGTCCATGACTTATCCTGGTCCCGTAGCTTCATACCGGAATAAACCCAACAGGCAGTCTTCATAATAAGTGTCCTCTTGCATTTATACATGATAATGTTACTTCACCACAAATGTAACTACAGTTAACCACTGAATTTACACATTTTCCTCGCATTTCAATGAATTTTAAACCTTAAAAAACTCAAAACCCCGAAATTCTGCATGAATTGCCTACAACAGAAACAATATTAATCTCACAGCAACAATACGAGTGTTTGTAACCTACGAACAGCTGAAGAGCGTTTGTTTTATCAGTTGGTAGATGTGCCTGCTTCAAGAATAAAAGTTTTCCCAAACAAAATGTGTAGGCTCTAAAAATGACTTGTTACTTTATCGCCAGAAGAGCTAATCTGTCATTTGTATGGTTATTTATGAATGCAGCCGATAGAAATTCATAAGATTCAGCTCTTTGCTCTTTCTGAGCTCTTCTGTTTATCAGTGTTGCTAACTGTCAGGCGCGGCTCCTCAGGGTAGGCAGGGTAGGCACTGCCTACCCTATCGTAATACATCAACAAATAATGTTTAACTATGATTCTGCATTTTATCATTTGAACCGTCATTTTCCCCTAAATTGCAGTTCAAGAAAAGTTTTCTCGGTTATAATGACCAGCGCATGGTCAAATCCTTTAATCTCAATTCCGATTCATCTAAACTGCGCTGCGTGTTTGAAACGCGAGGCAGAAATGATACGCATGGAACCTGGGTAGTGGAAAGCCGGCTAGCTTAACTTCTGCCTGCCCGGCCCCATTTCCTCAGTACGAGGCCCTTGAACTAGTGTTGCCAACTATAATTCAATAAAACAAGCTAAACCGGCTTGCCAAAAAGGCTAGAAAAGGCTAGATTATATTTTAATACCCTATATAAACATTAGAAAACTACATATTAAAAAAATACGCGTGGATCACCTAGCAAAAATAAACGTGGTCTTCGTCATCCCCCTCTGGCTCATTTCTACTGCTGCAGCTGGGATTTCCCTTAGGCTCTTGCATGTATGCAGGATTTGTACCAACAACTTCAATATTTCGCCTGGAACTTCGCATGAAAAATCCGATGTATTGAGGTCACATTACTTTCTCTACTCTTGTACTAACCATTCTTACAAACTGTTATTCCTATATCTTCTTCGTGTTAGTTGATATAAACATTTGTACAAATTATCTTATTGCTTATTTCTTTGTAGGTGGAAGGAGAATATTAGAATACAGTAGGCTTTGAGCGATTGTCAAATCTTTTAAAGCTTCCGTTCTCTTTGCAGGGTTAATATAACAAATTGAACAACGATGTTCCATTTGACAGAAATATAAATAACAAGCCATATCTCCGAAATGGTACACTATAAAAAATTATTCACACATAAATTGTGTATTTTAGAAAGATCTACAGTTTTTCATAGTAAGATTTGGTCTATCTCTAGCGGTTTACCAGTTATGCAAAAGTTGTCCAGAGTAAATAGGAGTACAGAGGTTATAGCCAGAAAATTCAAAATACACATTTCATTTATCATAAAGATATTTCAAACCTATGGCATTTTAATCAAAATCTTTTTTTTTATTTTGATGTTTAACGACGTTGTCAATTGCTAGGATCACATCAGCGTCGTCGGTGTGCCGGAATTTTGTCCCTCAGGAGTTCTTTTACATGCCAGTAAATCTACTGACATGGAACTGTCATTTTTACGCTCACTTAAAAACCATCGGTCTGGGCCGCATCTGAACCTACGACCTTGGGATCGGTAGGCCAGCGTCTAACCAACTGAGCCACCCAGACCGACGTCAAAATCGCCAGAGCCATTTTCAAGAAAATCGAAATTTTCCATGTAAAGTGTAGTTTAGGGTGGAACAATTTTCTTCAAAATCTTCGTGCCGCATCCTTGAAAGACATTAAACTTAAATACCAACTTTGGTTTCTAACCAACTTTTCGTGTTTGAGTTATGTTGTCCACAGGCTCAAAATACACACAGAGACCTTTTTCTAAAACGTGCCAAAGAATCTAACAACTTGATGAAATCCACACTCCCAGATTCAAAAGATTCGGGAATTCACCAAAAGGATTGTTTCATTACGTGCAATAGCTGCAGTAGTGAGATTAAATTATGTATTATTTTAAAGGTACCGGTAGATGAGTAAAAAATGAAAAAGGCTAGAAAAGGCTAATGAAGCTTAGAAAAAAGGCCAGGAAAGCTACTTGTAGCTTTTTGGAAAATTTATAGCTAGATATGTTCTCAAAAAGGCCAGATCTAGCCATAAAAAGGCTAAGTTGGCAACACTGCCTTGAACAGGGATAAGGAAACATTCGGTCTGTATATGCACTCCGAGCATGCGTAGACGCGTCTGCCAGCAGTCCGAACACTTGCCGGCCCAAATCCGAATTTATGCGACATTTTCCGAACAGCCATACTCCACGAACGAAGATCTCAGAGATCTGAATCTGTCGTTATCTCTGTGTAATACCAGTATGACCGACTTAATTAGTGAACTATTACAAATTCCGCTTTCGCGGCGCACTAACAATGAAAAGAGGAGTGTTTTAGCTATTTAACACAAAGCTGCAGTCAGACAATTTTTCAATTTCTTAATCTATTTTAGTCATGGGTGTAGCGAAACGGGGGCAAGGGGGGCCACGGCCCCCCCTTGGAGGTTGGTGAACTTAATGTGCAGTCAGTTACTGACTATTAAACTATTATTTTAATTTTGATGTAAAGAACAATTTTTGTTTAGCACAAATTAATACGGTTATCTGCAACAAATACTATAAATTTTGACAGTAAAATAATGATTTAATATTATATGATTGCAAATTTCCAACATGTGCCCCCCCCCCCCCCCTCTGGAAGAAAGTCTGCCGACACTCGTGATTTTAGTTTTGGCGGTAATTCGTCCGTAAGTCACACTCATTCACTCTGCTCTTATTAAACAACCAAACAATATATTGTTTGCGTTATCCGCAATGACTTCGCCCCCTATATTTGGATAAACGGGGTTTATTATTATTATTATTATTATTATTATTATTATTATTATTATTATTATTATTATTATTACTATTATTATTATTGTTGTTGTTATTGTTATTATTATTGTTATTATTGTTGTTGTTGTTTGTTGTTAAAGTTACACTTTGCCTACCCTAAAATTTTGACTGCGAGCCGCCACTGCTAACTGTATCCCATAAATCGCTTAAAAGCAATTTATTTACGCATTACAGTGAACTAACAATTAAAATAGCACTCCATTTCAATTTGACAACTGTATTTTAATAACCGTTCTTTTAATAATTAAACTGTTTTTCCAGAAGAAAGGTTATTTGTTAATGTAAAAAATAAAGCAATATGTCTTTGAGATTACAAACTGGTTTTCTGTTATAACAAGAGAAGATCCAAATATATGCAATTCTTGTTTTTCGTTTTCCTTAGTTGGCAGTACTGAACTACACTAATCCAAATGAATAAATTTCATGTCATGTTTATACAATTTAACATTTTCTGGTCAGATATAGTATTTAAATTCATATTATATCTATGAAATAGTCTACATAAATATAATTTGATGTTTTAACTCTCGCTCCACTTGAGAATTTATCAGTTACGTCACACGTCTTATGAATCATCAAAGCACGGGTATTTATTAACACCCAGTCAAAGAGGCATCAATTTCCCCAACATCCGGGCCCCACTCACGACGAACGCTGGAAATAATAAGGTATTGTGTGCAGATAATGCAGTTGTTGCTGCACTCAGTGATGGGCGGGAAGCAAATCACCGTCAGCGATCGCTTCACTGTGCAGAACATTCTAGAATAGAAAGGCACATTTGCACGAGGTCTGTATTAACATTATTGAAATTTGGCATTATGAAACATCGCAATGAAATGCGACTCGCCTTGAAGCGTTTGAACAGCCAAGTCACCTTTGTTGGACAACCTACGTACGAAGTTAGTGGTACTTTCTCTACTAGCATTTATTATTATTTATACAAATTCTGCAAAATGTACTTTTACTTTCTGTATATTTATACCAGGTGAGTCAGCTGCCCCTTATTTTCCAGTTTTATGCAATCCCCATTTTATACCCTAACATGATTTTTTTTGTAATATTCACAAATGACATTGGCCGAACAATTATGTTAAAACCTGTTGTCATTTTAATTTGTAATTATTTTATTTCCATTTTATGTCTATTAGGATATATCTCCCGCTATAGATGCTGAGTTGCTTTAGCATTGGCTCTTGCTTCTCTGTAGATCAAACGCTTATCAATGTACTCCTCTGTCGAATACATGGTGAAGGAATGGCATAAAATATCATGCAAGAGATTACACGTGGAGAATGAAGGGAGTGTGCATTCATAATAACACACATCATGCCAGTCCAATGGCGCAGAAGTCATTATACCTACCTGTTCTATTACAACCAAAAATTATTTAAGTTATAATGTCCTAAAACCTCAGGAACCTTAAAATTAGATTACTATGAATTCTGTATCCACGCTTTGATGGGCATACAAATGTGCAATGCCGAGACGCGAATCCTGTCCCTGGTGTTAGCGCACAGGACACGGCCATAATTCTCTTCAGTTATTTCGAGACTTGACTGAAAGCACATTCCGAGTTCAATAGTACGACTTGTATGCCAGGCGCTTTGTCATTGCCACTTCGCGAGTTTTCGTGCTTAATTTAGCCTTTTAAGACAGTTTTAATCACTTACTGAGCGTTTTAATGTTATTACTTATATGACAAAATCTATTACCTATGGATGTTATTTGATATAAGTGAGATGTTATTTACACAAAAAAATAAATAAGCTTATTTAATAACAAGTGCGTTGTGACTACAGGTCCAGTGTGGTTAACGCGTGTCCCTAATTTCTTGTAACTAACCCCTGCTCTAATTACAAGAATCCGCCATTTTACTTTTATTTGGTGTTGTTAGTGTACTCATATGATATGTCCGTTTTATCACAGGCGTTTACTGAATTACGTTTCTATCTATACTCTAATAAAAAGCTTGTAAAATCGGCTGGAAACCCGGAATTCGCTCTCAGTAAACGAGTCGCATGTTTTTGAGGTATACCTTAGCGAGGAGTATGTTCTATCCCTTAAACCGCCGTTCCTCTCTCTAACAACATCAAGCAATACGTTCTAGTAAGCGCAAAACTGGACCAAAGCGCACATGGCGTTTGGTGGGTGGCCTACCTTTCAAAAAATAAGGGGCCCCTGACTCGCCTGGTATATAGCACGTAACGGAACTATTGCATTCCACTCAACGGAAATACATGCTTTGGGACCCTTTCGGTCAAAAAACAAACGTTTTTAGAAAAAGGTCCAAGTGTCTGTAAACGAAGGTACCTAACTCAAAAACAAAAAGTTGATTAAGTACCAAACTTAGTATTTATGTTCTGCATCTTCCAGGAATATGACACAAAGGTTTTCAAGAAATCCCTCCCCCACCCTTAGACTACGCTTTATATGCAACATTTTCATTTTTTTTTTTTTTTTCCCCCAAAAATGATTAACTGGATAGCTGGGTTATGGTAGTCTTGACTACGGACGCGTTTCACCGCGGGAACATTTTCTGCAACAGGCAGTGCCTCGTGTATCGGAGAAGAGTGAGACATACGCTCTTCATTCTGTGTGCTGCGTTCAGGCGGCGTGGCGATCACTAAGTACAGCTGTTGGTTCTAACCAACGCATTTCGAGTAGTGTTTAGAGCTCTCGATAATCTAAGTTCTGCGTTAAAATATGCAGCTTTGTTGTGAATATGGCTAAGTCTGGCACGGAAAGAACAAGAGCGTGCAGTTGAGAATGTGAAGTAGAAGGAGATAGTGGAGAGAGGAGTAGAACAAGTGCTAGTTTGCACGTGTACTGTAAGTAATGAAGCAGCAACTAGCACCTTGGCTCAGTCACCTCCCCTTGCACCTACTACTGGTAATTTACAGTATTCTGACTTTAACAAATTCAACACTGCACATCATATTTACAATCGAGATTTTGTAAATAATCCATTCGGTTTGAAGTGATGTGTGTGTGACAGTTTGTGGTTTAAACATAATTAAAATGTTTCTCTGCAATACAAAAGTTTCACTTCTATCGCTTGTCTTTACGACACACTTGTTTTTCTTACTTCGCCTATTTCAAATGAAGTGGCAGCGTTCAGAAGTACTCCAATACTCACGTTCTCATGGGGAATTGAACTCGAAGAGTTGTTCTCATTCCTGATTGAATACTGCATGGAAACACGAATTCAGATAGAACTGAATCCTTGGATCCGATCCTCTTAGGTCGGATAGGACCGAAATTCTGTTGCATGGAAACACCCATTGGACTCAAACCTATTTCAATCCGCCTAAGATGCTAACTTCTACTGTACTCGTTGTAACACGCTGCACGCTTGTCATTTTGTTTCCTTAGTGAAAATTATGTAATAAAACACAACAGAGTCACTTTTGTTTTTATAATCTCACAATATATTCTTCTAAAAACATTTATTAACTTCAAAACATACTTAAGATACGCAAACATATTTTTACAGGTTCGCCAACATACCAAGTAACCAATATAAAAGCTTGAATTATTTATGCATGAACTTTGCGTATGAACATGGAGACGTGGATCGTGTTGACCATGAGATTGAACTCAAATCTATTTCAATTCTCCATGGAAATGGAGTGAATCGCTTTGCACTGTGAATTAAAACATCCAAAACAAAGGCAATGATATAAAGCAGGAGAAGAAACTGTACTTACAGGAACACTGGTAGTGACATAGATATAGTAAGGAACTTGAAATATCTGCGAACAATAATAACAATAATGATGAATCGGAAGAAATCAAAACAAGAATTTTAATGGGCAATAAAGTTTACTATTCACTCCATGCAATATTTAGATGTAAACGATTTCATAGAAACAACAAAATTAGGTTATACAAAACAGTGATAAAGCCAGTACTGTGTTATGGAAGTGAGACAAGTGTTGGGGATGACAGTTGAAAGCAGACAATGTATAGTAGATGATTCTTGTAGATTGCCCTTCCTGCGTAGCTCGAGCGATGAATGTTCTCATCTCAGGGTGTGCGTAGGTTTTCCGAAAAGATGACACTGGTTTCGAACTTTGACAGATTAATGATGTATAACTTTTAATACTGTTGCGAAGAGAGATGCCGACCAATATCTGAAATTGTGGAGCTAAAACTCGGCAATCCATACTAAAGATATATTGATAAACTTTTATAAACACTTTTATTTATCCGTTGCACTTTATGAATCTCGATATCAAAATAACTTCTAGTATCACCTGGCAATTAACAGCGTCCTTAACAAAGTATTTATGCAATCGTAGCATTAAAACAGCTTATTATGACGTCATTCCCTTGCTCCTGGCACCAGTGTCATTACCATGACGACAATATGCCAATAACCACCACAAAAATTTTCTCCAATGTGTCTATAACCAAACCTGCATAATCACCAGCTGTGAAAAGTATGTTCATTAGTCAAACTAACGTATTTCTCGTTTCTCCATCCACAAAATGTTTCATATTCTTTTTCGTAAACATCTGTTGATTTTCTGGAATTAATAAACTCTCAGCACTTCGTTCAAAATATCAAGTAGAATACAATCCATTGAATCAATTCCATTCTCCTCTAGGTGTTGAAACAACAGCCATATTACGTCATACATCTGTGATCTCTGATACATTAGTTTTCATTGATCAAATTTAGTAATTATTTTCACGTATTTTAACACTAAAATTACATAAAAAGTCGTACATATAATATTATCATTGTCGGACTCGTACACAAAGCATATGCTCGTATCACAATCAGTCACTACTTAGGTACATAAGTAACCATTATGTATTTATTTATTTGTATTTTCCAAATTTGGCACGTGTGTTACCTAAGGGTAAATATACAAGTAAGTATTTGAAAACCGTTAATGACTCGGTTATTATGGATATAATCAATACAAGTAACACGTCCCTCCATTAATTACGATGTGGCACATATGTCAGTATGCAACACGTGTTATTGGTGGCACGTGATCAACACAGTGGGCGCCCATCAACTCAGGGAACCCTTAGACCCCTGTACCTACACGTGTTTACCAGGTTCGAGGAAGGTTATTTGCGTGTTCCTGACAGTTTAACGAGACCATATCATGACGTCAAAACACTATTAACGTACTCGCGTTATTTATTCAGGAACAAACACTAGCTAAGGTCACTAAAATTGGATTTTAGCAAATACGCAATAATAAGCGACATTTTTGAGACACAAGAAAGTCAGGGAGGTTACCAGACACGGATCAACGGATAAGGGAAGAAGAAATAAATATAACAAAACAGAGAATTAGATGAGAATAAGGAATTGAAAAAATTGAAGTTAAGAAACTAGATGGAAAGCAATTACGTTGGGAAAAATCTGACGTGTTACACTCACATGACTTTCTCTACTCTTGTACCAATCATTCTTACAAACTCTTATTCCTATATCTTCCTCGTGTTAGTTAAGACAAACATTTGTACAAATTATCTTATTGCTTATTTCCTTGTAGGTACAAGGGGAATATTAGAATACAGTAGGCTTTGTGCGATAGTCAGATCTTTTAAATCGTACAAATTCCGTTCTCTTTGCACGGCTAACATAAAAAATGATATCGATGTTCCATTTTACGAAAGTTTAAGTTTTCCAAAACTCACACAAACAACAAGGAATACGTCCAAAATGGTTCAGTCTACAAAAAAAATTATTTGCACATAAATTGTGTTTTAGCAATATCTACATTGTTTGCACAGTAAGATTTTGTCTATGCAGGTTCCGCACATTTTCCGAGTTAGAAGCACCCCGGCGGAGCCTGGCTCAGCCCGGTTGCTCTCCCACTCCTTGGGGTTCGTAGTCACGAGGGGGGGAGGCGCACGAAACTCGCAAACGGGCTGCCCCCCTCCTCGGGCTTGCACCATTCCATGGTGGTGCACGAAACTTGGGCTTGCACCATTGTGGTGCCCGAAAGCGAGTAGGCTCGCATTCCATTCCAGGAGACGAGATTTTCACAGCGCATTCTTTCCAGCTGCCGTGCTGCTGCCGCGACGCTGCCAGACGTTTCCAACCTAACGGGATGAAGGGCGAAATGAAGTTATTAATGTAACGAAATGGAGGAACAGTAAATTTATAGATATGCAAATCCCTCTTTAGTGACCGAGGGAAACCTCCAAAAAAAAACATGTGTCACGAAGTTTGGCCATGGGGATCGAACCCGCGACCTTCCGAATGTGGGCAATAGACCTTACCGTCTGAGATCTCGCTCGGTAAAGTATATATAGGATAAATGGCGAGAAAACATTGCTTAGATTATCATAGTTGGGTGTAATGTTGGGTTAGGATTAGTGTTATACCTAGATCGTGGGGGTACCAGATACAACACTCCAATTATCACTAAACTGTCGTCCCCCGTACCTACCTTCCTACCGCACTACACTCTGCCACTTCTCCCAGTACGCATGGCCGCCATCTTGCGCAATTGGGGTGGCCTCGACTTCTGCCTTTTTACCTACTAAGGCAACAGAGTAATAAAATGTGCAGTTTTCCTTGACACAATCAACCCTTTTTATGTTCTATAAACAAATCTTGTTTATATTTCGGTGATCTAAATTTGATGTATCCAGTTCCAAAATTAATGGTCGTTTTATTACTAACTTGGTGGCAAGTAGGTTCAGACCATTATATGTACCTAGCTGTCGTATTGGAGCTCTCATTATCTTATTGCATTTATATCGGCATTCCGTTTTTTACTTTCTCTACCACGTATAGCAAGTAGAGGAAATATTGTATTCCATTGGAAAATTTCATGTAAGATTTTATATAAAATAGCTTCAACTTCAACTTATTTTATTGACTAATATATTTGCCTGGTGCCGGTACAAAGGGGCCCGGCTTACAGGCTCAAATTTACATTATATACAGTTAACAGTTTTAAATGGGCACTCTGGTTTTCTTTTTTCACAACAAAAACCCACACGGTGAGCATAGCTACATGTCTAGAACTGTATAACACTTTTACAACACTGCGCGCGCATGTGAACGCTGGCCAATGTTCAAGCGGAGCGCTGTTGCCAAGTGTAGTGCGTGTTCCGGCAGAGGTTCTGTACACAAGAGCGTGTACCACATTCGGCAGCGCTGGCAGGAATCGCTGGAGTCTGCAGTACGGCCCGCCCGCCCGCCCGCCGTAGTATGTGTGAGTGAAGGGCATAACTCAAGAACGAAGAATCGAATAAATACCAAACTTCGTACTTAATATCAGTATCTTGCAAAGATTCGATTGGAACATTCTCAACAAAATCTTACGATGAAAGTGGCCTTCATATACAAAATGTATCGTTATTTTCACAAAAATTGCTCTAACGACTTTGATTAAAATATCACATATTTAAACTACTGTGTTTATCTGACTAATAACTGAGTGATGGCTTCAATGTTTTGGCATTAGCCTCAGTATAGCTTTTTTATTGGTGAACTATAATAGCACATAAGTTACAGCACAAAAATGTATATCTTGTTAAAATACTCAATTTGTTTCACATCATTTTTGTGACATGTTCGATTTATCCCTTGTTATTACTGTGAATTCACCAATGCTTTTGTAATTTTGTACTTCCTCTATGATGTACATAGTACCTAGGTAGAGAAGGTACTTCATTCTACCCTAAAATTTGTTACCGAGACTGAAATACACGTTTTAAGTCCCACTGAATCCAAGAAAAAGGTCTGTTTATAACAAGGTTCGTGCGTGTGTAGATTGTGTTCGGTGAAATACCAAAGCATGTTTGAGATATGTTGTTGAGCTATTGTAGAACGCGTGTCGGTTGCCGGACGTGAATCACGGGCCACACAGAGCTCTGTTCCGCACCCCTGATTGTCTCACATTGCCATAACCTCCACTTGATTTAGCCGCAAGTGCTTCACTCTTCGTGTCACTACAACTGCATCTACCATTTCGGTTTAATGCTTCCATATTCTGTGTCTTTGGATCAACTCTGCCCTTAAATGTGACACACCTACCTTTAGTGAATAGTCTACTAACATTCATGCATATTCATCTTATGCCTAATTCATTTCCCCGGATTAAACGTTAAAGTTATTGTTATTGTTGTTCTCACAGTCTACTGTATTATTGTAGTGTCAACTTTGAAAAGAAATCTTAATTAAAATGTAAGTTGTTTACTTTTAAATCACTATTAATATTAACAATTATTAAATAAATGAATTAGTGATTATTTCACGGAATACTTTAAACATATACCACTTAATTTTTCCCATGTTTCACGTTCGTAAAATTATCGTCATATGAAACATTCTCTGATATTGGTACTATTCCAGAAATAGCTTCATTACATATTTCGAGAACAAACTGAGTGAAATGATGAACTTATTGAAAAGTGCAAACCACCAATTACGAATATACAGAGTGGAAGGGAAGTCATTGGATTCTTTCTAACATGTAGGTACCTCATAGAAGCATTACAAACAAAAAAGTATAATGCCACTTTGTTCTTTGATCAGCCGATTTTGAAAAAATGAATGGTTTTTGATCCAACTTGGATGCGTAATTTAAAATTCATGCTGTTTTACATTATGGAGAAAATAACGAAGAGCGCCTTATCACTTGAAAAAGGCATAAATATTTGAAAATACAATCCAATAACAAAGAAGATTTCGGAAATGGTTAGCTATACCGAAAAATATTCTAAATTCTTTTTGTATTGAGATTTTGTCTATGTCTTACGATTTACTACCAGTTATAGGTACAAAATTCATCCAGAATGAAGAGGTCAGCTTCAAGATTCAAATCCCCCCTCTACAAGAATACTTGAGAACTCTCTGCAGATCACTTTTCAACAAAGTAGCAACAGTTGCAGGAACTCGCACACTCAGCATTGGTATCAGAAGTCATCACAGATCAACCAGAGTTAAAGAGAGTGATTTCACATAACCTGGTCCTCAGTTCCATCTATTATATCTAATCTGTATATTTTCACTATTAGTTCATGTTAGAGGAGCTCTGGGTCAACCTCAGCAATGTTATAAGTTACGCATTATATATTATCAATAGTCTCTACAACAATTAATGTTGGTCGGTCAAAAATAAATTTAAAAAAAAACCCCAATGAGGAGAATTGGTGACAACATTGCCAGAATATTAAATATATACATTTCACATTCGGTATTTTAATCAAAAGAGAAGAAACAATAATGAATAGGTAGGTAGGTACATATTTGTGCAGGTAGGTAGGTAAGTGGTCGTGTCGTATAGGAAAGATGCTGATCCTAGTAGCGGTCGGACGGACGGTCGCCGCCCGCCCAATACACGCGCACTTCATGTACAAGGTCTAAGTCAAACACGTGCAACTCTCGCCTTTAAGCATTTCGGCTGTCATTGCTCTTTCTCTCTAAGCAAACTGAAACAAACGCACCTCTTTAGTTAACGCTATCTACTCTTATGTCAAATGTTCAATTTTTCAATCTTCCTTGAATCCGATCCTCTCAGAAGCGGGATCGGATCGAAATTTTGTTGCATGGAAACACCAACCGGATTCAAATCAATTTGAATCTACCAAAGATAACATCTCTGGCAGTCGTAACACGCTGTACGCTCCTCATTTTGTTTTCTTAGTGACAGTAGTGTAATAAAACACAACAAAGTTACTTTTATTGTTTCTATAATCTTCTCAAAAACATTCACTAACCTCAAAACCTAATTAGAATACGCAGAAAACATAAACCAAGTATCCAACATACAGCTTGAATTATTTATGCTTGAGCCTTGCGTATGGAAATCGATGTGAATACGGATTGAATTGAATATGGAAATGAGAACGTATTGAGAAAGGGATTGAATTCAAATCGATTTCAATTCCTAAAGGATTGTGATTGTATTGCATCTAAAATTTCGATACTGAGATTTTTCTAGAAATACATGTTTTGAAACTTCCTGATTTACAAAAAGAAACGCATTTTTGCGTAAGTGTCTGTGTGTGTCTGTGAAAAACGAAAAGTCGGCTGAATACCAAAGTGGTATTTAAGTTCAGCCCCTTCCAAAGATGCGACACGAAGATTTTCAAAACATCCCCTAACCACGGACTATCCTTTACATGAAACGTTTTCAAAAATGTTGATTTCCTTACAAAATGAATAGTTCATATTTCCCCTTGCACCTACAGGAAAATTAACAATAAGATAATTGCTGTGAATGTTTACCTCGATTAACATGAGGTAGATAGTTCTGTAAAATATCAGAGAAAGTCATGGAATCATCCGATTTTTATCAAATGGGAAGTCATTCCTTAATTTTACATCCTGGAGATGCAAAGAGAAAAGAATTTTAAAGCCATCACATAGCGACCAACCATTAAAGCATTGTACTATCTCTTAAGAGCTACTCTATTCTCATTGTATCTACAAGGACATACGTAATACAACCATTCGTACAAACGTTTATCTGTATCGACATGAAGCACAAAGAAGAACGAGTGTTTGTAGGAATATTTTGTACTAAAAGTGAGTGGAGAAATTCATGTGAATGCACACTCAGGCCTTTGTTTTAATTAGTCCCCTTTTTACTATTATTAGCTTCTTAGCCGTTTTGAAAAATTGTTCCACACGAGGAAATATAGAATGTAATATACTCACCCAATACTCTCCAATAACAATCTGTTGCTATGGTGATGATTGTCCTCTGTTTTAGTGCACACAGTTCCACCAACCAGGAAAACATGTGATTTGTCCTAAAGACATTAAGTTTCTTTTTCACTCCTGGCAGTGACGGTAGTTAGCGTTCAAGGACGTGTTTTAAATTACCTTATATCGTGAACGGCATGTCTAAACTCTGCACTGCATGGTTCATTATTGCAAGTACTTCCCAAAACTGAGGGGTCTCCATCAAGTGTATTAAATATTTAGACCAACCTGAGGAAAAGAGCAACAAGACTTTCTCTACCCATTCTTACGAAAGCTTATTCCAGGATAGACAAAAACAGGTCGAGAAACAGCTGAATGGCAACGCACTTCAGAAACCAAGTATTGGAAAATTCGAACGAAAAACAACGCAATAGTTCATGTAACTTGGAGTAACCTTTTTAACGACCTTTTTAACCTGGTAGTTAATATCGACACTGAATGAACGAGTGAAGGAGGGGAGTGAGGGAGGGAGGGAGGGAGAAAGAAAGAAAGCTATGGTTCTGAAAGCTTCAATTGAGTCTCAAAGACAGCTTAATTTTGCTCAGAGGCCCCTTTATCGACCGCCTCCGTAGTGTACTGGTAGCGCGCTGCTTCTAGTGCGGAGAGCCCGGGTTCGATCTCCGGTACTGGCATGAGCATTTCTCCCTCACTGGGAGGTCTGGCACGGGGTGCACTCAGCCTCGTTAGGTCCCGGAGTTAGGTTATGTAGAGAAACTACCTCTGACATAATGTAAATATGTAAAGCATTGGATAGAAAAGATATGAATTCCTGGGTTTAATAAAACTGGACGATAATGTTCCTAAAGAGAATATAGTTAGTGAACTGCTGTTAAGGGTATTTGGTGAATGGACAGTAAAACAAGAGCTGACTACGACTCTACTACTACTCCTGTGATGGTGGGTGAGTCGCCCACTGCACGCAATGTCAGTCAGTCAGTAATGATGATGGCCCGGCCGGCCGGCCGGCTGGCCCTAAGCAGGCCGAGGTCGGCCGAGAGCAAGGTCTTGTCAACTCCCACTTTCACATTGCATGTCCACTACCCAACTGATTTGTCACTCATACTCTCACCGCTGATAATAACTGGATATCAGCTCTATGTTTACGTAACACTTACATACGCACAGACAGAAGGTTCACAATTTCACTGAGATCGCGCATGCAGTGCCAAGTAGACTGGACCTGCAACCTGTGTTAATTAACATATATGTACGTCCTTGTGTGTGTGAATCAATTAAATAAGTCCACTTGATTCCTGCAGGGCAAGGACCTCCTGGAAGATTGTCATCAAGGTGCTCACGTACGTCTTGGTGGTAATGCGCACATGCACCATCCTGCTGGAAGTAAAAGTCCTTATTTCCATATAGTGTTAAAATGGCTAGTGAGATAGACGTGTGTATCATGTTTAGATACACTTCACCAGTTAGTGTTCCTTAGACTCCTAGACGATAACCCACACCAGACACCAACTCCAGGTAAAATAACAGAATTTTCCACAAAGCATGTGGATTGTTCGCACAGCAACAAACACAGTTAACAGTTCCGGTCAGTGCCTCGTCGCATAAACAACTTTCCCTACGAAGGCCTCATCATCATCATCATCCTACACAATGTACCTACTGCATTCTCTGTCAGGGTTATCTTCATTTAATGCATGTCTTATCTCTGGGTGAAAACTTGCAACTTTACTCTTGTAATAACAAGGCGTACGCTGGTTCCGCTAATCGCAGTCTCACATGATGAGATGGTGATCGATCAAAGTCCTCCAGAACCACTGCCGAGGGCGGGGGCTTGTGGATGTACGAGGTTTCCTTGTGAACATCCCATCAGTCTCAAATACGTACTGCGTGTTGGTGGTTCTCTTCTGTACACGCCTCTCCATTACTGCTCAAGTTCAACAACGTTCTCGGATTTTCCAATACCGCTTCAAAATTGCTTTCCTCAGTTCCAACGACAATCTTGCCTCCATTTTGTTGTAGCCATGCTCGCATAACGCATGTGAGTCGCATTTGTTTACAGAACATCATGTGCTAATCTTAGCTTCATTTGTTCACCGTTTATTTACCTGTTGCATAGCAACGCTAGAACCCTTCTTCCTCTCAGAAGAAGGATACTTGTCCTAACGGTGGTAGTGATGGCGCCCGCGCCTCCTTGGGCAAGAGTTAAATGTGCCCGACCACATAAGATAGTTGGGCGGTACTGGAGTAGAAAACTCATGTGAGGGTAGCGTCAGATATTTTACTTCAGTTGAAAGCTACAAAACTCCAAAATTTGATGATCACAAAGTAACAGTTGAAGATAGGTGAGACATGAATTTGTTCCATTGCTGACATAGTTGTGTTGCAGGTGCACGCACCAGTGGGAGGATGTCCGACGCCTCGCACTTCCTCAGTAACAAGCCATATATGTGGCAAACACCTGCCAAGTGAAGCACGCTATCACAACACGTCCATCAAGTCGACCCAGTACAACTTACTACGTTTCCATGGGGAATTCAAATCGATTTGAGTTCTCATTCCGGAATGAATATTTCATGGAAACGCAGATTCAGATCGAACTGAACCTCTTGGTAGTGGGATCGGATCGAAATTTTGCTGCACGGAAACACCTAGCGGATTCAAATCGATTTGAATCTCCCAAAGATGCTAACTTCTACTGTACTCGTAACACGCTGCACGCTCGTCATTTTGTTTTCTTAGTGAAAGTGGTGTAATAAAACACAACAAATTCACATTTATTGTTTCTATAATCTCGCAATATATTCTTCTAAAAACATTCACTAACCTCAAAACGTACTTAATATATGCAGAAAACATTTTTATAGGTTCAGCAGAGCCTGAATTAACTTGAGCCTTGCGTATCCAAATCGATCTCATTCCGGATTGAACTCAACATGGAAACGCGGATCGTGTTGAGATTGGGATTGCATTGAAATCGATTTCAACTCCCCATGAGTGAAAGTTTATCTCTGTTAACAAGAGCTAGAAACAAACCATAAGTTAAATATAAGAATTGTTTGTAGAAGAACGAGTAGAGAGAGTGATGTGAAAGCAAGGCATTATAATTTTCGTTTGATGCACAACATGGAGTGAATGGAAAGTAGGAAGGTGAGTGAGTGAGTGGGTCGCTATCTTAATTCATTCAAGTCACACGAGCTATTCTATTCTTCACATAATCCTTTACAGTGAATTTTAAAAAGCTGGCTAGCTGTGTCGTGTTTCCGGTTGTGTTTTTATTGTTGCGCAGTTTCCGGTATTAAAATGCAATATTTATTGAGTAACAAGGCATTATTTTGCCTCGGGCGATACACCTACCTACCTTAGATAAGCTACAACACCTCACGATTCTCCCTGGAAAACAATAGACTGGCAGATGCGTCTGGCTTCCCAACAACTGAACGCAGTGCAATATTACAGAACCAGCGAGTACTCTGAAAACAGGAAACGAGGTCCATGTTCTATTTCACATGCATTGATTGCACACCATCTGTGTGTACTAAAACACTGTCCAGGGTCACAAGAAACTTAAAACTACACAACTGCTGCCGTTGTCCCAATGGGTGCTTGTGGCAAACAGTTGAACTTAACGCGATTTAAGATAAATTTATGTAATGAACATAGCTTGTCGTTTTCTGATTAAGTGGAGTGTGTGAAGGATAACGAAATGGGACATAACAGCTGGGAGGTCAAGGTACAGGATTTCAACTGTTTATTGTTCTCGAGACGTCAGTTTAATCGGCACTGACCCAATAGTAATAATAATAATAATAATAATAATAATAATAATAATAATAATAATAATAATAATAATAATAATAATAATAATAATAATAATAAGAAGAAGAAGAAGAAGAAGAAGAAGAAGAAGAAGAAGAAGAAGAAGAAATCATCAGTTGTGCCCAAGTTTATGGCACAGAGGAAACGCGGATTTTTCACCTACTTTCGCCGAGCTTTAACGCATTCATGGGACTCAAGTACAAACCTCTCTAACAAATCATATTAACATTACTTTGAAAATAAGTGAAACATGACATTTTAACATATTCCAGGAAACTAAATTAATAAACTATGCAACAGGTATGTTATTCTGGTACGTGTTCACTTAAATAATCAATATCGCTAGATAAAGCCAAGCAATTACACAGAGACAGAGAGAGAGAGAGAGAGAGAGAGAGAGAGACAGACAGACAGACAGACAGACACATACGAACATTTTCCTAAAATTGATATTTAGATTCAGGGGCCAAAGACGTATATTTCCGCTGAAATCTTGACATGGAATGCAATACTTCGTGGTAGAGAAAGTAATAAATGATTGTGGATAGAGAAGGTATCTGAGTGTAACACGTTACTTCCTGGTATCCTCCTCTGCTGAGCAATAAAACAGGCCGATATGGAATTACCTAACGGATTCCTACAGACTGAGAGCTTATCTGCGGCAACATGCTTGTTATCGTACTGGGGGAATGTAAACATGCTTCTTCTTCTTCTTCTTCTTCTTCTTCTTCTTCTTCTTCTTCTTCTTCTTCTTCTTCTTCTTCTTCTTCTTCTTCTTCTTCTTAGAGAATGTTAAGTGCACCAAATATACCTAAACATAAGATTTACTTAAATCATCAGTCCTCTAATCATGTTGACCACATGTGCCCTAAATACTATATTATAAAATATATACATTTAAAAGAATAAATAACAATTGATTTAAATACTTTACAGTTAAATAATACCTGGTTTTCAACGCCAGAAACATTACAATTAAATACTTGACAATCACAATATTATAGGTTAGAAAATAATTTATTTTTAACAACGAAAACTAGAGTAATATTTATTTTCATTGTAGCTGTAGATGGAAATGCAGTACGTGTAACAAAATGATTTCTTGATTTACATTGCTTCGCTGTCAATAGCTTCAGTTTTTTTATTCACTTAAGTGTTGTTTTATACATGTACCTACGTTTACGTATCTCACCGCCAGCGTTTCGGCCCATTTTCTAGCCACTGCCACTAACCTTAAATTTTTCCTGCCGGTGTTTACATATGTAAGTACTTCTTCTTCTTTCCCTGATTAGCCTCCCCTTATGTAGGACTTACACCCCCTAGTACTTACAAGCCAGTGCCTCTCCACCCGGAAGCGAGTGGTCAGCCAAGCACCAGGTATGTTAGTGAAGAAGAGGATGATATGAAATGCAGGAACAATTGGTGGAATGAATGCCGCGAGAAACCGGAGAACCCGGAGAAAACTCACCAAGGCCACGAATACCTCATGCGGGTCCCGAGTGGTCTACTACAAGACTCACGCCCCTGCCGGGAATCGAACCCGGGACCCCTTGCACAGCAGGCAGGTGCTCTACCAACTACGCTATGTAAGCACATATGTATAACCTAAATAACCATTGTGATATACCTATAAATGCGAAATTAAAAGTACTTTCATATAAATAAATCGCCAACTGTTCCTAAATTCACAAATGAAAAGCTTCTTAGATAATGTAATTAAAAACAAGCAATAAACATATATAATTTGTCCTTTCGCGACACTTAGTTACATAAGAAATAACAGATTCAGATTTTCAAATATGACGCTTCGATTTTTATTTCCACCTTTAACGAATGTGCAGTTTAGGATTTGTTAAAAGAAACAAGACAACAAGACGTAAAAATAAATAATTGAATATAGATATTCCACGAGAGCTTACTTCACACAGTAAACTATCATTACTTACTCAGTGAATGTATAAAAGGATGTGTCCGAAATGCATCTTGTTATATATGTATAATAGAAAACATTGTTGGTTTGACAACGCAGTATTTTACATTAAAATAACTCCATCTAATGTGAAACTTACTACACACCGTGTTATTACTTGTTCTTGATATGTCCGTATCCCACTTACCCTGAGAGATAACAATAATTTCAAACTTAAAACATGTTAAGCACTAAACTCACACAAGGCTTATTTAGTTGTTTGCTGATAGCACTACCAACACAAACCCAGCATTCAAATCCGCTGAAATATCGCTAACAGAGCAAAGATACTAGACACTGTATCCCATTTCTGTGGTGTGGGATCCTGCGAGTGCTAGATACACATACATACATTTAAGAAGAGTATACTACCACATATTTGTTGTTACCTAACTTCAACTACTACAAGGTTCAAAGTAATTTTGGTATAAATACTCAGTTCTTTTTTTTAATTTTTTAAAAAATTTTACCAAATTTTAACTAACCTTAAAGCAATACAGTATCGTAAAATATTACCTAATAATAAGAATATATGTTCAAAAGTGAGAGTGCAATCTAACATTTCTCCTTTTTCTCTACTAAGGCACAGACTGATGGGCATTAAAAGTGCACAACATTGGCCATAAAAAGTACTAAACATTAATAAATCCTTTTGGATTTAATTCACATTTTTACTTTCTCTACTAGGTATAGTAATCACGGGAAGTATTGTATTCGACTCAAAAATTCGATGTCGAGATTTCACCGGAAATATGTTTTGAAGCCCCCTGAATCAAAAAAGCATTTTTAGAAAAAGGTCAGTGTGTGTGTGTGTGTGTGTGTGTGTGTGTGTGTGTGTGTGTATGTGTGTGTCTGTCAGTCTGTGGACAGAATAACTCAAAAATGAAAAGCAGCTTAAAAATCAAAGTTGGTATTTAAGTTTAATGTCTTTCAAGGGTGCGACACTAAGATTTTGAAGAAAATTGCTCCATCCTAAACTACTCTTTACATGGAAAATTTTGTGTTCTCGAAGATAGCTCTAACGATTTTGATTAAAATGTCGTATGTTTAAGATATTTTTATGACAAATGAAATGTATATTTTGAATTTTCTGGCTATAGTCCAAGTTGTCGTGTTTATTCTAGACGACACTTGCATTACTGGTAAACCGTAAGAGATAGACCAAATTTTACTGTACAAAAAATGTAGATCTCGCTAAAACACAGAATTTATATTCAAATACAATTTTTGTTGGAGTGAAGCATTTCGAAGATATTCCTGGTTACTTGTGTGAGTTTTGGAAAACAAATTTTCGTGAAGCGGAATATCGCTAATCATTTTATATGTTAGCCGTGCAAAGAGAACGGAATCTCAATTAGTAAAACGTTTTGCTTGAATCCACGTTCTTTTTCTATTTCTTCTTGTATAAAGTGTTCGTAGTGAAGTTTATTCAGCTATGCGCCTACTAATTGTTAATACAGACAAACATTCGTTACTTATAGAAGGGAAGAAATGTTGCCTCTGAAGGAGAGAAAGTATGAAACATTGCACAGAGTAATTAAGTGACGCTTCACGCATTGCTATTCATGATGTTGTCCTTATCTCTCTTCCATGCGAAACCAATGAACCTTTAACTAACGATATAGACACTACACGTTTTATCAGCTAAGACGGAGTGCAATGCTTGATAAGAAACAAAAACAAAGCAGTTTCCGTAGATTCCTGTTTTTTTAGCTACTAAGTTAGGTTATAAATCTCTTGTTTACACACTTGCCAGGAAGATTCCGTATTCATAGAATGCGAATAAGATAAATAATTGAGGGAATTGACAATTAACGTCATAAATTACTGTATGTTTGCGCTCATTTGGTGCTGGAGAGTGAGTCAGCTACTACCTGTGACATATAGAATCACAACCAAGCAGTCATTATCTATACTCTGTTCATCAAGAGATTAGAGGAGACGTAAACAAAGCCACGTGCGTTTTGACCACAGCGCGCCCTCTTGACGCTTTCGCCGTGTAAATAGTCCCTTGAAGAAATACTGTTAATAAGGTCTGAAATCTCACTTAATGTTTGCTAAAGCATAAACTAAGTGTACTAAGCATAGTTAAAGTGTAAGAATACGCAGTTAAGTGAATCTGTAACCAGCCTAATTCGTTCTGCGCGCGCATCAGTATGAATGTAACATGGCGGAACAAGTGAGTTGTGAAACATAAGTGCGGCAAACCGTTGCGAAGTGGTGAAAAAACAATATCGAACGCATTATCAAGTTCTGCGAGAAATATCCTTAACTTGCTATCGAAGACGTGACGAAATTAACATCCGAGTTTACCGGTGTGTCAGTTGCAAGTATTTACAACACACGCAAAGAAAAATCGTCAGTTGGCGAAGATCCTGACTAAAAGCGATCACGTGTCAGATAAATGGTGGATGTAGTTTGCGACGAATTTGTGAGTGTGAGATCTGCAATCCGTCGAAAAGTTCACCAGTCCCTTGTTAACAATGAACTTCCACCTTAAACGAAGTGCTGTTGGCAGTTAACTCTGATCCCGATCTTCCAGATTTAAAACGAACTTCCCTCCACAAGCTGCTTCTGGGGATTGGTTTCGAGATTGTGAGCAGGAAATGAAAAAGTGTTATTGTGGACAGAGATGACATAAGTAGCAGTTAATTTCCATGTGCTACATGTTATTTGGATCAAGTAAATATATCCTTTTAGTAGTATAAAATGCATTTATACCTACGCGTAGCGGTAGGTAACCGTGTTGCGTCATTGTGGAAGCACGTGGTCGCGGAGTGATACAAACCGGTGCTTTGTTTATATCTCCTCTAATCTCTTGATGAACAGAGTATAGTGACAGACACGAACATGCATGTAACCAATCCGCCTCTGCAACACATTACACGTCTGAGAGGCAAAGTCCGCGTATAGTGCAAGGAGGTGAACCCAACCTCCGCTGTTCGACATCGCTCCATTAGATACAGTGCGCCTGTTCTCATCCCTACTATTCCCTCCCTTTCTCCTTTATTGCATTGCTCTACGTATTTCCCCCTATCCCACCCCTCTTAATTTCTCTATAAAATGTAAGTGACTTTTTGATCTCCGAACTAAGCACATTTCTTGTTTACCTACGACCCCTGTGATTCTCAACTTCTTCCGGAAACCTTGTTCATTTCCTTCCCCTTTTCTACATAATCTCCCCATTTTTGCTTTCACCCCTGCCACTATTTGTTTTTATTTTTCATATCTCTTTATTGTATCACTCATCAGTTAGATATGTCATCCCCATTTGTGCTTGTTGTTCCCAGTTGCATGAGTGGTGGCTGAATGGGTACCCCCCCCCCCCAGCACTTGCTCTATCACTCCGCGAGGTATTCGTGAATCTGGAGACCCGGGATCTCATGTGGGACAGTGCAACACACAAGCCTGCTGTATCGGGTGTCAGATCAGATCAGCGTGTTAATAATCCTGTCTATCCCGTGCGTATCTTGTTACAACCAAAGGTGAACAAGTGGCCGGCAGTTCCTCAAGATCAACCAAGGGTGTAGCTCTGCAAACAACTGAGTATGCCACAAACTACCTACGCTTGCCACGTATTAATCTGAGGCGGTTTCCATTTTAAGACCTCTAGCAGAATGCAAAGTATAGCGTCCTTGGAGGTCGTTCTTCTTTTGTTACAAATAGCAAAGGTTAAAGAAGAGATTAAAGAGAAGAATTGTAACAGGGCTGTAAGGTGGATGGTCAAGCAAGTGGACTTTAGTTCTCTAAGTTGCCTTGAACTTCCTATCTTGAAATGCGAAACTCATTTAGTTCAGATTTTAATTGTTCATGGGGGATACAGTCAGTGATGCCAACACTAAAACTTAGTATTGAAGCTGTGACATGGCGGTTTTCCTCCACCAAGTTCCTCGTTCTCTGAATGATCGTCTCCTTCACCGAGGGTTGTCTCTCGCCCTGTTGTTGGTTACATATTTTTACTCAGTACTGTCCAACAACGCAGAGGCTGGTTGCAAAACCATTTCAATACCTACTCCTCGTATGGAGATTTCAATGCGCGGATAAGAAAGTAACTGGAAAGCAAATAGGTAAGTGACGTTTAGCTTAAACATTTAAGAACGTATTTGGCTATACGATACAAACAGTTGAAGTTGAATCTCTTAAAGGATCTAAAACATCGTAGCTAGTTATTTGTACTACATGGGAATAATGTTTCTGGTGGCCAGTAAGCAGAAAATTATTAAATGTACCTCTTCAATTTTAAAGGAATTAAGGTAAACAAGCTTAACATTTATGCAAGCAAGTTCACAATGACCAGCAAACCCCACACCTCTTTTATGATAAAAATAATTTGATAACTGTTACTGACGGCTGTTTACGGTATTTACGCTGTCGCAAGTGTCACAGTAACTTCTTGACAAATCGTATATGGCTTTCCCAAACGTCTTTACAAATCCAGCAGAGATTTGATATGAAACACAGCAATTATCTCTCTTTTCTAGATAAATTTTTATTTTCACTACTACGTATAGAAGTAGAGAAAGTATTGTAAACAAACCAAAAATTCGATGCTCAGATTTCACCGGAAATATATGTTTTGAAGCCCCCTGAATCCAAAAAGAAGCAGTTTAGAAAAAAGCTCACTGTGTGTGTGTGTGTGTGTGTGTGTTTGTGTGTGTGTGTGTGTGTGTGTGTGTGTGTGTGTGTGTGTGTGTCGGTCTGGGTGGCTCAGTTGGTTAGACGCTGGCTACTGATCCCAAGGTCGCGGGTTCAAACCCGGCCCAGGCCGATGGTTTTTAAGTGTGCTTAAAAACGACAGCTCCATGTCAGTAGATTTACTGGCATGTAAAATAACTCCTGCGGGACAAAATTCCGGCACACCGGCGACGCTGATGTGATCCTGGCAATTGACAGCGTCGTTAATAGACAAAATGATACAATTTAATTTTAATTTGTGTGTGTGTCTCTGTGTGTGTGTGTGTGTGTGTGTGTGTGTGTGTGTGTGTGTGTGTGTGTGTGTGTGTGTGTGTGTGTGTGCAACATAACTCAAAAGCGAAAAGTAAGTTAAAAACCACTTGGTATTTGAGTTTAATATCTTTCAAAGATGCGACAGAAAATTCCTCCACCCTAAACTACTCTTAACATGGACAATTTTTCGAAAATTATGATTTATCAAAAATGGCTCTAACTATTTTGACCATACTTAAAATGCTTTTATGATGAATAAAATGTATATCTTGAATCACTTCAGAAGTCCTAGGCGACTTTTGCACGTGGGAAACCGCGCGACATAGAGTGAGTGAGTGAGTGAGTGACTGAGTGAGTGAGTGAGTGAGTGACTGAGTGAGTGAGTGATTGGGGTTTAAGGGCCCGTCGACAGCGCGACATAGATAAAATCTTACTACATAGTAAATGCAGAAAAAGCACACAGTCATTTTTATTGAGTGAACCATTTCCGAGGTATTCCTTGTTACTTATCAGAATTTTGCAATACTTGTACTTTGTCAAATGGGAGATCGTTTTCAATTTTTGTCTCTTCGCCATGCAAAGGAAATGGAATTTCAAAGTCATCACATAGTACCCAGTTTTAAAACATTTGACTACCACTCAAAGCCTACTGTATTCCCATATTCCCCTTGTACCTACCAATAAAATAATTTGTACAAATGTTTGTTTCTATTAACACAAAGTAGATAAAAGAACAAGTATTTGTAAGAATAGTTTGTACAAGAGCAGAGAAAGTCATGTGAGTGTAACAGATGAGATGTTTTTTGTACTTAATGTCAGCCATCGTTTTCATTTCCTTGTAGCAACACAAATAATAGTTTTGCCAATTTTGTAATATTGGGGAAGTCATTTGCAATTTCCTTCAAAAAACGGTTAAATTACTTTTGTGGAATATTAATTGAAATCTTTTACGTGTTTGTTTTAGTAATAAACAAATATATTCTTCTAAACTGAAATTGCCAAAGATCGCTACATTTTCCCACATGTTCGTTTTTCCCCGCAAGGTCTCACGAAGTCTCAAATTTCACCATGCATAGTGGAATTCCGCTACGGTTGGCAACACTGAACCAAGGTGATAATATTTCCCTCCAGTTAGGTATTATCAGCAAGATAATATTAGAATTACATAATACGTGTCCAAACCAGATAAATGACCTTCGCCGACAGAGGAGACAGAAGTACCTACGTAACAATTGACATACTTCTCATTAGAATAATTGTTAAAGTACCTACACGAGATAAATTATTTTGGTATATAACTCACGGCACCACGTACATATGTAGCGTTTCATCACTTACATGTATTGCCTACATAAAGAAAGAAAGAATTTGAAAAAAACCGAGTTAAAGCACTCACATGACTTTCTCTACTCTTGTACTAACCATTCTTACAAACTCTTATTCCTATATCTTCTTCGTGTTAGTTGAGTTAAACATTTGTACAAATTATCTTATTGCTTATTTCCTTGTAGGTACAAGGGGAATATTAGAATACAGTAGGCTTTGTGCGATAGTCAAATGTTTTAAAGCTTTGAGATTCCGTTCTCTTTGGACGGCTAACATAAAAACGAATAACGATGTTCCATTTTACAAAAGTTTTAAGTGTTACAAAAGTCACACTAATAACAAATAATGCCTACAAAAAATGTGTTTGGACGTAAATTGTGTGTTTTAGCAAGTTCTCCATTTTTTGTATAGTAAGATTTGGTCTATCTCTAACGGTTGACCAGTTATGCAAAAGTCATCCAGAGCAAATACGACTACAGGAGCTATAGCCAGAAAATTCAACACATACATTTCATTTGTCATACAAATATCTTAAACATATGACATTTTAATCAAAATTGTTAGTCATTTTCGAGAAAATAAAAATTTTACATGTAAAGTGTAGTTTAGGGTGAAGGAATTTTCTTCAAAATCTTCGTGTCGCATCCTTGAAAGATATTAACTTAAATACCAACTTTGGTTTTTAACCGACTTTTCATGTTTGATTTACGCTGTTCACACACAAAAACGCGCTCTCGGACCTTTTTCTAAAACTGCTTTTTCTGGATTCACGGGGTCTCAAAGCATTTTTAGGACAAGTCCGTGTGTGTGTGTGCGCGTGCGTGCGTGTGTGTGCGTGCGTGTGTGTGTGTGTGTGTGTGTGTGTGTGTGTGTGTGTGTGTGTGTGTGTGTGTGTGTGTGTCAGTCTGTGGACAGTATAACTCAGAATCGGTTAAAAGCCAAAGTTGGTATTTAAGTTTAATGTCTTTCAAGGATGCGGCACGAAGATTTTGAAGAAAATAGCACCACCCTAAACTACTCTTCACATAGAAAATTTTTCGAAAATTTTGATTTTCTTGAAAATGGAATAAGAGTCTGTAAGAATAGTTAGTACAAGAGTAGAGAAACTCATGTGAGTGCAACACGTCACATTTTTACACGTTGTATTAACTTCCAATAGTGAACAGGAAAATGAATGAGTAGAGACTTCCTAGAATCCTAGCAGAGTCTAAGCAGAGTATAGCAATAAAAAGTGAACGTAGAAGGAAAAAACTATCAGTCATTAGTTTTTAGTATAATGTTTTTAAAGCTATCGAATTAAGTTCGATGCTGATCGCTAAATAAGGTAATAAAGCCATACATTGACTGAAAGGTGCTCACGTGTAATAATTGCTGAAATATTGTCAAAATTAGGTTGTCATACCTGATTGGAAATTGTCGCAGCTGATTCGCAATTGTTTCTAATTTGTGAGCTAAGGATGCCAAGAAAACCTTTATAAAGAACATACGAGTTTTCAACAATATCGCACTCACTCGTATTATTACTGACGATAGTAAAAACCTAAGTGTTATTGGACCTACTTGTGGTACGATATTTGAGGTTAATGCAAACACAAACTTGTTCTTCAACTATAACATTCACAAACAATGCAATATCGAAATGTGAAAGTTGTTATACATACATGGGGGTTATTTTATAATTTCTGCTGTCTAGCTGTATTAGCGCTTTGAGGTAAAGGTTTTGCACAACTCTGGTGAACAATGTGTAACTTCAGTGAATAAGGAGGTTATTGAACATACCCCTAGTGGCCTAAAATTTTACACCGAGTACAAAATGTCTGTTAAGTAAGCAAAATACACATGGTCGATTATAGGGTTTTAGCCTTATATTTTTACTTTATCTACTAACCTATAGTAAGTAGAGAAAGTATTGTACTCTACCCAAAACTTAATACCGAGATTTCACCGCAAATAAATGTTTTGAGGACCCCTGAATTCTTTTTACAAAATATCCATCTGCCATCTGCGCGTGCGCGTGTGTGCGTGCGCGCGCGTGTATGTGCGGTGTGAGCAACATAACTCAAAAACGAAATTTCGAATAAATGCCAACTTTTTAATGAATTACTGCATCCTCCAAGAGTGGCACACCAAGATTTTGAAGCAAAACCAATCCAAACTATCCTTTACATGCACAAATATTCGTTGTGCTTTATTTTCTCTAAAATGGCTACGTCTTTCATTTAAACACCGTATTTTTAAAATATTAGTATCACTAATAAAATGAGTATCTTGAATTGTCTTTGAACTCCTCTTAATTGGAAATGAATTTCATATAATTTTGTACCTATAATAGTATAAATAGTAAAAGACAAATACTTACTTGAGAAAAATAAATGTAGTTTTTTGTCAAAGCACAAAATATATATGAAATTGTGTGGTATAATTATTTCCGAGATAATGCTTTGTAGTTCTAGTGGAGCGATTTCACTGCAGATGCCTCTAGGGGAAATTTCGGGGAGAGAGTACTGTAACTAAGAGAAATTTCTCGTCGATTTTAGAGATTTTTGAGATACGGCTGTAAAAATGTTTATGATGTGTTAAACGTTTTTATGAAAGTGATATCACAAGAGTGGACTCTGTTAAGAGATCAGGCGATACTATTTTAACTCTAGCAAGACCAAATCTAAAATTGGTATACCCCAAAGTTAACAGATTTTATATATTAGGTTCTCTAATAAGTAAGCTTTTATTTTTGTAAATACTATTTTATGTGCTACGGTCATTGTTGCGTATTGTAAACATGTTGGCAGTCAGCAGTTAAAATGGCGGTAACAAAGTTTGAGGTTAGAGTTCTTCTGAAGCAATACTGGAAACAAGATTACAAAGCTGCTGCTGCCGTGGCTCGAAGAATATGTGAGTTGAAGATGAAGGTGTTGTTAGTGAGCGAGCAGCACGATGGTTCCAATGGTCCAACCAGGAGAAGAAAACATTCTGGAAGACCCATGTTATGGAACATTGAGAATACACGCACAGTTTAACAAGAAAATCAGCAGAGAAGCATTCAGAGGCTGTCAAAAGAACTTTCGTGTTTCAAAAGATACCACACATCGCATTAAAACAGTTAAAAATGGAACAGAACCTGTAAATTTGTACCATATGAACCGACAACTGATCAAGTACAACTTAGAGTGGATATCTGTCAGCTTAGCGCTTATCCCTGGAATGATGGAGTTATCAGGAGAATTGTCACATGTGATGGAAAGTGAGTGTATTGACAACTCGAAACAGTGATTCGATAACCGTCAGCCTGCAAATGTTGTTAAAAAAACTCGGCTGTAGCTGCAGTTGAAATCTTTTCAGCACTCCACACTGTAGTTTCTAGTTATACCGGAGAGAGCGCTACAAAATGTATCTTCGACTGTTTTGTTTGCATACAGGTTCGCATTTGAAGAGAAATGGTGTAATTTTAATGCTATTTTACAGTGCGCTGCAGCACATTACCACATGATCACCAACCGCTCCTGTTAAAATATGCGTTGCGTAATAAAATCGTTTATGACTTGAAAACATTTTGTCCTCGAATATACAGGTTGTCTGTAAGTATATCCGCAAAAGCACATTTGCTTAGAAAATTGCCATGCAAAGTCTAACTGCCTCGGGAAGAGTTTGCAGCATGTAATCTGCTGGCAAGCTTAGCATATTAATTGCAGTTGCACTTCCAAGGACAAATTAGTTTGATAGCAGTGTCGCTGTATCATTTAAATCTCTGATACAAGGAGTCTGAGTGAAGCGGAGGTGTACATTCTTACAATGGCAAGTGTCTAGCGTGGTTCTTACAACAATCTCTTGTCTAACAGTTCGTACAACGCTAGATTGTTAAACGGTCATAATATCATTTCATGCAGATTTTATACTCTGTTCATTTTAAACGCGTTATTTTTATACCCACTTTAATAGTGCATAGTTGCCAACTTCCTGAAATTAAAACCTGTAATAATCATTTTGGAATGAGATTAAATTTTGAATTTATAAAATGTTGAGTGTAGAAAATGTACAAACGTGTGTAAAAGAGTCTGGATTTGCCTAGAGTCAGACGCCTGTCGGGGAGCACAGGAACCTATGGACCAGACAGAATGAACACCTGGTACGGGTGGTCAGCCAAGCACCTATGAGAGTGAGGTAGAGGATGATATGAAATGCAGGCGAAATCGATGAATGGAAAGGTGATTATGAGCAATTGGTGGAATGAGTGGCGGGGGAAACCGGAGAACCCGGAGAAACCCCACTCAGACGCTACTTCGTCGACCACAAATACCACATGCGGGTCCGTGGGATCGAACCCGGGCCGCCTAGGTGTAAAAGCGCACGGTCTAACTGCTCGGCCAGGACGACGCCGTATTGCTTGGAAATGATAACGCAATCGCACTCAAGGTCAGAGAACTACGTTAAATACTTGTCTGGGCGTTGATAGCCGGCGTTAAAAGTCTACAACGTGTTTAGAAAATAAATATCTGACGAGTCAGTTGGCGCATCACCTCACTCCTCCAAGTTTACCTGTAAGAAATGAGGTGCTTGTGTTGATGAGAAGGCAATATCTGCCAACAAATCACTATTCGGTCATTTAAACAATGTGGCACACTGCCAATGATTTAGTATTCCACAAACTCTTCGTAGTTTGGAGTAAACATTCGGATAATTAACGCTAAAGACCAAATGGAAAACATGCACTGGATAGGTATTCGATAACAGTACATATACTGACCAGCTTTAAAATATCGGTCACTTAAAGTTTACTGTATTCCCATATTTCTCTTGTTCTGTGCTCTATGTGATCTGCAAGAGGAAATGGACCAAGACCACCTTCAAATATGCCCGGCCACTTGATTACATAGCTTCCTAATGAGATCCCAGAGCCCATAAAACATTTTAACATTTGTTTTATATGCTAGCCTATAGGAATTTATACAAATAAGATTATTATCATTAATTACCTGGTGTTGTCTGTGATTTGACGGTTCCTCCCTACAACATTTAGCCTTAGATTGCACATATCCACATCTTTGCTTTCCTTGGGAGTCATTTAAAAACATTACGCAATACACTTAAAGAGTTAATTGTCTAAACTTCTCAGGACACTATATAGAATACCGAGAAAATGCTATACAAAAGCATTGTTGATATTCACAAACACCACACTTTGTAATAATGATTTCTCGTCAATGTCCACGTTGTCACATTCCTGCTACCTCGTAGCTATTTATAGACAAAATATCATTAGAGGAAATCATTGCGTGAATATAACGTTGATTATCCTCAGCAACTACAAAAGTACTAAGAAAACACGAGAAAGGCAAAACAAAAGAAAGACGAAACAAATAGATGGTCCTGCAAGCTTTACGTAAAATGGAATAACTGTGTGAAATGTAGTGGAATTTCGTTGCCTTGTGTCAAAGGTTCGTTTCGTTTGACCGAAGTCTGTGCAACTGTGTGGAAACGTACAAGGAACATTAACATCAAAGTTGATCCACAACAGTAATTAAGCTTTATTTATCATCTTAAAATGTAACTTAACTATCTTCAATAGTTAATGAGAAAATAGGTTATGTATACCAGAAAATATCCTTCACAAAAAGCTGTTCAAAGCAAAAATGGAGAAAACAAACTTGCATATATTTACAAATAAAGAAACCACACGACTTGAGCATACAGAATCTACAATATTTAACACTGGCGCCAATTTACAGAGCAAAACTTATCCTAAATGATCAACTAAACTCTAAACTAGGAGTTATGACTGTTTCCTGTAAAATGATGCAAAACTCACGATACAAAATGACAGATATAGTACCATTTAGCATATAACAACTAAAAGTGTCACATTTTGCCAATTCTCGCCATTTAGTCTCTCCTTAAAATAAATTCCTGACGGCTTATATAGATTCCCAAAGACATGCATTTCTTTGACTCAATTGTTTAGCACAATTTTCTGCATTATGCTGCGGCGAATTTAATGTAGTCGTTTGTATCTTCAGGGCGTAATGGTTTGTGAAGAGGTCCTTAATCTAGGCATGAGACCCCCATTTAAAAATAATAACTTGCAAATGTATTCACTGTACGCTTGCAATGACATTCACTATCTTTCCACGGAAAACAAGTCGGTTTGTGTCCAATCCCATTCTCAACGATCCGTGTTTCCATGTTGAATTCAATCCGGAATGAGATCGATTTTGGATTCACAAGGCTCAAACATAAATAATTCAAACCTTTAGGTTGGCGAACCTGTAAAAATGTTTTCTGCGTATTTTAAGTAGCTTTTGAGGTTGGAGAATGTTTTTGAGAAGAATATATTACGAGATTATAGAAACAATAAAAGTGATTTTGTTGTGTATAAAGTTTGTTGTGTTTTATTACATCACTTTCACTAAGAAAACAAAATGACGAGCGTGCAGCGTGTTACCGTACAGTACAAGTTAGTATGTTTGGCGGTTTCAAATCGATTTGAATCCGGTAGCTGTTTACATGCAACTAGATTTCCATCCCATCGCATTTCTAAGAGGATTGGATCCAAACATACAGCTCGATCTGTATCCGTGTTTGCATGCAGTATTGAATCCGAAATGGGAACTCAAATCGATTGAATTCCGCATGGAAACAGTGATAATATCATACGACTTTGTGTTTAGTAGATTAGAATATTAGAACCAAGATGTTTCAAAGAAAAGTTCAGTTGAAAACTGAAATAAGCGCTCGTACGTTGTTGAGATATGATTATATGATCACATCTTATTGCTGTTTACTTCTTTTGTAAAACATTCTGTTTATATTGAAGATTGTAGTAAAAAGAAGGGGTCAGAAGAACGTACATCAAAAGACAATTAAGAATGCCAAATTCATAAAAAAGAAGACATCTCTTAAAGTTGGTAGGTATTGCCGAATGAACATGTTTTGAAGTCAAAGTCTATTGAAAACATACTAAATCTAAAATGATATGGTGTTAATCGTGTGGTATACATAAGATCTGGACAATGCAAATGAAATCTTACAATTACTTTTGTCAATAAACTTAAATGTATCGTTCTCTATGCACTTCCTAAATTAACGTGCAGAAAACGTGTGTAGCTGTTTCCGAAATAAATACTGGGATGTAAGAAGACAAGTAAATGGCTAGCTGATCAGTGGTGGGACAGTTCGCTGATAAATAGAATACACATGAACATCTGATAAGAGTGTAAGTAAAGGAAGAGCAGAGTTCGAGTTTTGCTTACCAAACAGGTGATGGTGGCAGAACAAAGCACTAACAACACCACAAGAGCCTTGGAGAGCTGTAGCCCGACTGACGGACAAAGTGACCGGACCAGAGCAGCAGTAATCACAAGATGGGATGGTGGGAGGAGAAGGGGGTTCTGTAAGGGGGAAGTGCCATAGCAGCTTATCTCTCCTTAAATCGTCTTGTCCCGATAAGAGTACTGTACTCGCCGACACCGCCATACCAAAAGTGCACAATACTTCCGAAATAAGCACACTGCCATATTTCAATACGATTCTTCAGCATGGAAATCTACTGGAGTTTTGACTTTTCTGTTTATTAAATACGTAATCAATAGTGCAAATGTTCCGTATCCTTTATAGTCCCGCACATCATACGGAACTGGGTCGTGTTCACGAGCTTACGTAGGCACGTGGTTTTTACTTTCTCTACTACGTACAGTATGTAGAGGAAGTATTTTACTCCACCCAAAAATTGAATATCGAGATTGAGATTTCACCGAAAATATGTTTTGAGACCCTCTGAATCCATAAAAAAGCATTTTTAGAAAAAGGTCCGTGTGTGTGTGTATGTGTGTGTGTGTGTCTGTGTGTGTGTGTGTGTTTGTATGTGTGTGTCTTCTCAGGCTAACAATCTGGGCAGCAAAGCTAAAAAACGAAAAGCCGGTTAAGACCAAAGTTGGTATTTAAGTTCCATATCTTTCAAGGATGCGACACGAAGATTTTGAAGAAAATCCCTCTACCCTAAACTACCCTTTACATGGACAATTTTTCAAAAATGTTTATCTTCTCGAAAATAGCTCTAGCAATTTTGATTAAAATACCACATGTTTAAGATACTTCTATGAAAAATGAAATTATATCTTGAATTTTCTGGCTATAGCCCCTGTAGTCGTATTTACTCTGGATGACTTTTGCATAACTGGTAAACCGTTAGAGATAGACCAAATCTTACTATCCAAAAAATGTAGATCTTGCTAAAATACACAATTTATGTCTTTATAAAATTTCTTGTAGAGTGAACCATTTCAGAGATATTCCTTGTTATTTTCTTCAAATGAAAGGTTGTTATTCATTTTTTTATGTTAACCGTGCAAAGAGAACAGGATCTCAAAGCTTTAAAACATTTGACTATCGTACAAAGCCTCCTGTATTTCCATATTCCCCTTGTACCTACAAGGAAATAAGCAATAAGATAATTTGTACAAATGTTTATCTCAACTAACACGAAGAAGATATAGGAATAAGAGTTTGTAAGAACAGTTGCTACATGAGTAGAGAAAGTCATGTGAGTGCAACACATCAGATTTTTACTAATCTATTCTAAAAACGATAGCTCGCACCACATCTCAGAGATAGTCCTAGTTAGTCTTATTAATTTTCAATTGAAATATATCTTTAAATATGTCTCAAGTGCAGGACTATAGTTAGAAATTGATCTATGTATCAAACTGTAGAGGAGTTAGATTGAATATCTACATTTCCCTCCAGATGGAGAAAACATTACATATAAGGTTTGCTTTTTGAGACATTGAAAATGCACATAGTCATACAGGTTGCAAAATAATAATGTTTATTTATACATTTATGAGTGCTATAAATAATTAAAAGTCTCATATAATTTCTATTTTATTGCACTGTCTTTTTAACGTATCTCAACGCGCAATTTAATGGCTACCCTGGCTGCAACAGGCTACAAAATAATGTTTATGTATAAATTTATGAATTGTATAAATAATTCAATCTGTCATATATAACTGAAGTTATCCCTTTTACATATAATCCTGTAATGTAACCATGGACGTAATTTCTAATTATCTGCTCATCTACAGGTAGATACACGTTTACTTTGTGTGTCCTTTGATTGACTGTACATAAGAGACAGTTTAGTTTACGTACTCGCTTCCCAGTATTCCGTGGGCTACGTCTGTGTGTACTAAACTTGAAGAGACAGGTACCGAAATGGCGCGCTAGTAAAGAACAACTGAAAAACATGACAAAGCCCAAATGTGCAAATAGAGGACTGAATACGAAACTAGAAGATGACATAGGTACTGAAATGAATTCAAGGACAGCGTGAAAATGGAATTGGAATTAATACAAAATAATTCGAACACACAATCGCTAGCATTACAGTGTTGCCAACAGACTTTAAAGGTTGTCACATTATTGGTGCATTATTGTCAAGGCTTACAAGAGGTGCGGGATAAGTAACTCCCCCGACGGCAGTGAGAACATCTTATACCAATATGAAGGGAAGGAGGAGGAGGAGGAGACGAAGGAGAAGGAGGAGGAGCAAAAGAAGCAGAGCAAGGAGAAGAAAGAGAAGGAGGGCACAGAGGAGAAGGAAAGGAGGAGGAGGAGGCGGAGGAAGAGAGCAGAAGGAGAGGAAATAGACGAAGAAGCAGAAGAAAGAAAAGGAGGGGAAGGAGAGGCAAGGATGAGAAGGAGGAGGGGTAGGAGATGGTGAAGGAGGAGTAGCAGGAAAAGAAGCAGAAGAAGGAGAAGTAAAAGAAAGAGAAGAAAGAGAAGAACAAGAAATAGGAGGAGAAGAAAGAGAAGAAAAGTAGAAAAATTAGAGAGAAGAAGAAGGAGAAGAAAGAGGAGGAGGAGGGGAAAAAACAGTAGGAGAAAGAGGAGGAGGAAAAGAAGTAGTAGAAGAAAGAAGTGGGAGGAGGGGGGAAGGAGCAAAAGAAGCAGAAGGAGAGACAGAAGAAAGAAGAAAGAGGAGAGGCAGAAGAAAGGAGGAGGAGGAGGAGGAGGAGGAGGAGGAGAACAAGAAAAACGAGAAAAAGCAGGAAGTTCAGATGTCGATTTTCTGAGCTTTTAAGTGTGAATTCGGTTTTATAAGCTAATAAAAATTATATTTCTAGTCTAGCTTTGCAATCTAATGCTAAATGTTAAAAATATCATTTTTAGGGGGAAAAAAAGTTGCTTAAAAATTAGGTTCGTGTTGTAGTCCATAAAATCCGGTAGTTCTGTTTGAAGTCGAATCTTCATATTTAGTAGGTAGGTCGTTCCTTAGAGACGCCATTACAACATGCATGTTTCGATGATTGTTACGAAACACGTAAACAAAACAATGCTGAAGATGCCATAAAAGTCAAAGGCTTGCTCTCTAATTATAGGACAATTAAGCGTGCATAAAATTGGGGACAAAAACGCCCACTGGAGGCTTCACGTCCTTGATCTCAGCAATTCCGGAACTCACTCGCTCCAAGTGAACTAAACAAATCTGAAGTAAACAGCCACATGTTGCCATATGCCTCGCTCCGCTCATATTGCACATCTGTCTGCACGTGTTCAGTTACAGGTGCCTTCACAAGCACGAGCATTCGGGAGGTCGCGGGCTCGATTCCCGTGCTCACTAGACGGTTGTTGTAAAGTATAATTACGTACATTCCCTGAATTTCACTTCATCTCTTACAGAGCAGGAGCCCATGACTGCCAGATCCTTCTTACTTTACAAGAACTGAAAGTTTCTCAGCCTATATCTCCAACACAGGTAGGAACAATGGGACTAATATGAATTTTGTATCATAGGTAACAGGTAACAAAGGCTTATAAAATAGCAACCCAAAATTATCAAAGTGTAAAGCATAATTTTATTATATTTTCAAATATATAGTCAAATCTTTTAAAGCATTCAAATTCCGTTCTTTTTGCACGGCTAACATATAAAAAAATTAATAATGATGTTCCATTTGACAGAAGAATAAATTCTCCAAAACTCGCACAAATAAGAAGAAATATCTCCGTAAGGTTCACTTTACAAACAAGTTTATTTGGAAATAAATTGTAGTTTAGCAAGATCTAAATTTTTGGAATAGTAACATTTCGTCTATCTCTTACGCTTTACAAGTTATGCAAGAGTCATCCAGAGTAAATGCGACTACAGGGGTTATAGCCAGAAAATTCCAGATATACATTTCATTTGTCATAAAAATATCTTAAACATGTAACATTTTAATCAAAATCCTTAGAGCCATTTTCAAGGAAATCAAAATTTTCGAAACATTTTTCATGTGAAGGATAGTTTAGGGTGGAGTAATTTAGTTCAAAACTTTCGTGTCGTACGTATCTTTGAAACACATTAACCTCGAATACCAACTGTCCACAGACTGACAGACATAAAATGCTTTTTTTTTTTATTCAGGGGGCTTTAAAACATATATTTCCGGTGAAATCTCGACATCGAATTTTTGTGTGGAATACAATCTTCTTCTACTTGCTGTTAAGTATATACATACGTACAGAGAATTTAACAAGTTTTATAAGTGCAACTTGTAGAAGCTTTAGGAAAATAAACGATAATGGATGGGATGGATGGAGTTTAAGGGCCCGTCGACAGCTAGGTCATTTGGGAAAAGCATGTGAACGTAAGATATATTTTTAGTTTCTCCATGTATAGTAAGTATTATGTTCGACTCAAAATTTCGCTGTCGAGGTTTCACAAGAGATATATGTTTTGAGGTCCCCTGAATCCAACAAAACCACTTTTAAAAAAGGTCGGCGCGCGCGCGTGTGTGTCTGCGAACAGCATAAATCAAAAACGAAAATCGGTTAATAACCAAAGTTGCTATTTAAGTTTAATATATTTCCAGAATGCGACGCGAAAATTTTGAAGAAAATTCCTCCACCCTAAACTGTTCATTACATGCAAAATTTTTATTTTCTCAAAATGACGATTTTTATTAAAACGCCATATGCTTGAGATATTTGTATGACAAATGAATTAATGTATACTTTGAATTTTCTGGCTATAACCTATTTAGTCGTGTTTATTCTTGATGACTTTGGCATAACTAGTAAAGCTAAGAGGTAGACCAAATCTTACTATACAAGAATGTGGTCGTTATTCATTTTTACCTCTTTGTCGTACAAAGAGAACGGAATTCCAAAGTCATCATGTAGCAACCAGCTTTAAAATATTTGACTATCGCTCAAACTCTATGTTCCCATATTGCCCTTGTACCTACGATGTTTCTTTGATGTGTTGGTGTGGAGAGTGCAAATCCACCAAGTGAGTACAGTGCACACATTAAGCAATGTGGGCTAAGTGAAATGTTTATCGACGAGCAAGGCGAAGTTTGTTCTTAGCATTATCGCGTGTGTTTATCGGAACACAGTCAAGTGCTGCAACATGCGCCTCTAATTCATACCTCCCTCCGCACATTGGGTGATGACAATACCTACTTATGTAACATTGTTTGTCACAAATTACATATTATATAACAATTAGACACCTACATCTTCATTTCGAGACCTTCACAATGTTACGTACTAATTTCAGCTAACGAATAGCCTGCAAACTCCCTTTCCAGCCCAAATTATTATAATTTTAGAGGAAATCATATATTTGCGGTGAAATCTCGACATCAAAATTTTGGGTGGAATACAATATTTCTCCTACTTACTAGACACAGCAGAGAAAGTAAAAATATGCTCTTACTTTCACACGACCTTTTCTATCCATTGATGCTATTACAATATACTATTATTGTTGTTACAATTCTTCTTTTATGAGAAGATATTTCTCAATAATTTGTAATTCCATAACAGTAATATAACAAATAAAGCACGTTTAAAACGCCTGAAGGAGTGAGTGTTTTTGTTGAATATGTTCACTGAATATAGCTATTAAAGTTATAAAATGGTTATAGATGGTTAATATGGCGGCGAGATCAATAAGAGCCAACTCTAAACAGCTAATGTGTTGTTAGCATTTTCACTACATGTTTGTATGAACTGCGCTTCTCGACGTTCACTGAAATTAAAACAGAAACCGTCAAATCTTGCACCAGAATTACGGGATGATTCTGATTGGTTATTCTTTTACTCGACAGACATGGCGGATATTCGAAGCAGCGCTCTTTTTCTAATTAGAGGTTATGTTTGACAAAAATGAAAAGAAAGAGAATACGAAAATGTGAAGTATAAGCATGTTTAAATGGTGAATAAAGAACGAAGATGGGCATAACCTACTTTAGGAGCTAAACAAAAGAAACAGAGAGAAAGGGTTTTATGGAAATGGTTACGTAGAGAAGCACAATTTATTACTCATGTTCGCTATCCACCCTGAAAAACAGTTATAGCACTTACATTTTTTGGCTTGTTATTTATTTTACTTTTATATTTTTTTAAACAACTTAATAAATACCTAGTTTCCACACTCAAAAAATATGTGTTTTTCCGTTGTTGATTTACAATAATCATGACAACTGACTAACGTTTACAGTCATGCTACCAACTGCGGGAGCATCTATGTCATGTCATGCACGTCCCTACACCATCCTCTTCTCAGTTATTATACGTACATCTTCCAAGAAGCAGGTTGGAAATCGTATTCTTCGGCCTGTCTTGTAGTTCTTACTGCACTTCGTGGGTATATCCATCATTTGGGGTTGTTCTTCCTTTACGTAGGTAGTTATATGATGAGGCGGTATATATGCTGATTTTTCACTGTTCCTTATCCATGATCACGTCAGCGGTCACCACTTTTTGGGCTCTTGTTTTATTATACTTTTGTATTTATTTTAAACAACTTAATAAACAACTATTTTCCACACTCAAAAAAATATGTGTTTTTCCGTTGTTGATTTACAATAATCATGACAACTGACTAACGTTTCCAGTCATGCTACCAACTGCACAGCATCTAACAATTACTACGTAACCATGGCGAATTCATTACGTATTGAGTACATTCCCACTTCCGCGTTTCCATGTTCAATTCAATACGGAAATGAGACCATATTGAGTCTGCAAGATCCCAGAAGAAGAAGAAGAAGAAGAAGAAGAAGAAGAAGAAGAAGAAGAAGAAGAAGAAGAAGAAGAAGAAGAAGAAGAAGAAGAAGAAGAAGAGGAGGAGGAGGAGGAAGAAGAAGAAGAAGAAGAAGAAGAAGAAGAAGAAGAAGAAGAAGAAGAGGAAGAGGAAGAAGAAGATGAAGAAGATGAAGAAGATGAAGAAGAAGAGGAGGAGGAAGGAGAAAATGAAGAAGACGAAGAAGAAGAGGAGGAAGAAGAAGATGAGCAATAAGATACCTACCCTTATTGGAGGAATTGTGAGCGAAATCCAAGAAAACTCAAAACTACCAAGGGATTCATCCAACATACTGATCAAATAAGAAACACGGGCACTTCAGGCATAGAAACAGGAATGTAGGGTATGTAGAAGTGGCATGTAAGTTAAGTTTAACAGAATATCTTGTATACATTTTAAACAAGTATTACTACATAGGCAATAATATTTTGCACATCTACACAGTCGATTCCTTAAAAGTAGACAGTGATTAGGCTGGAGCTGGAGTTTACTGCAAACTGTTCTACTTTTATGAATCTGCAAGCAAACTTGGAGACTTAGAAGCAGTTTTCTTGCACTCAATCAACTATGCAACAGGCTTTCAATATTTCAAAAAAACTGTTATATTTTGTGATCCTACCGCAGCCATACAAGCTATTTCAAACACATTGCACCCATTAGAACGAAAATTGAATTGAAAAGTCAGAAGACAAATGGAAAATCAGTGCGGTATTACAACGGTTCGCTACAACCTTGGTGAATGTTCTGGCTGCCGCGCCGGCAAGTTCCAGAACAGCTGAAGTTCAACAAAAATCTAGATACTACGTCATCGCCGGCACAAAAGTTTGCGGAGCGCATGAGTCAGAGTCAGATTTTAGTGTGTGTGTGTGTGTGTGTGTGTGTGTGTGTGTGTGTGTGTGTGTGTGCGTGCGTGTGTCTGTCTGTGTGTGTCTGTGTGTGTGTCTGTGTGTCTGTGTGTGTGTGGACAGCATAACTCAAAAACGAAAACTCGATCAAAAACCAAAGTTGGTATTTAAGTATATCTTTCAAGGATACGACACGAAGATTTTGAAGAAAATTCCTCCACCCTAAACTACCCTTTATATGGAAAATTTTTCGAAAACTTTAGTTTTCTCGAAAATGGTTCTAACGATTTTGATTAAAATACCATGTATTTAAGATATTTTTATGGCAAATGAAATGTATATTTTGAATGTTCTGGCTATAGCCTATGTAGTTACCTTTACTCTGGATGACTTTTCCATATCTGGTAAACCGTAAGAGATAGACCAAATCTTACTATACATAAATATGGATCTCGTTAAAATACACAACTTACTTCTAATGCATTTTTTGTATAGTGAAGTATTACGGGGATATTCCTTGTTATTTGTGTGAGTGTTGCAATACTTAAACTTTTTTCAAATGGAAGGTCGTTATTCACATTTTTATCTGTTTTGCCGTGCAAAGAGAACGGATTTTCAAGCTTTGGTCAAAGCCTACTGTATTCCAGTATTCCTGGTACCTGCAAGAAAATGAGTAATAAGATAATTTGTATAAAACTTTACCTGTATTAACATGAAGATAGAGGAATAACTGTTTGTAAGAATAGTTCGTACAAGTTTAAATTATTATTTTTGTTGTTTAATGATGTCAATTGCCAGGATCACATCAGCGTCGCCGGTGTGCCGGAATATCGTCCCGCAGGAGTTCTTTAACATGCCAGTAAATCTACTGAC
>CM060963.1:10069156-10081656 GCA_030765045.1 Tenodera sinensis
TTGCGACCAGGAGACTCCGCCGCAGCGGAATTACCTCTCATGACGCCCTCCACAACAAATATGCTGTTTATGTGAAGATTTATATCAAGTAAAATGAAGAACAATTTCTATAACCGCTATTAAATTATAGATGGTAGAGAAAGTCATGTGAATGTCGTGTGTTTCTGGTATGAAATTTCTCGTGTAGCAGAATATATGAAAATGCTGTAGGGATTTGTTAGCTCGAAGGAAGCACTGATATAAAAATCCAGACAAGAAAAAAGAAGCAACAGAACTTCGTATTCTTTAAAATAATAAAAGATATCCTACTTCAGACAGAAACTCATTCACTTTGGAGGTAAAATCAATAACGTCTTTTCCACCTCCCTGAACAATACTCTAGAACAAGCTGGGGGCACAGGAAATGGCAACCGAAACATTTTGGTCGGGCATTTTGGCCCGTTCTGAAGTTCTTTATTTGTTTGTCCTACTTTTGTAATCCTTACGTCATGTGTGTGTGTGTGTGTGTGTGTGTGTGTGTGTGTGTGTGTGTGTGTGTGTGTGTGTGTGTGTGAATGTTCTTGTGCAATACTGTAGTGAAAACAAGAGGTCGTGTTGTGTTTAGAGCTGCCAAGAGTGTGAGCTTTACTGGTTCCTTTCATACTCTACACGTGACTGAAATGGACTGGATTGCGTTCAGCGAGTTCACTAGTAGCCCGTGAACATTGAACTTGTCAAGGATATGTACGAGATGCCTCCGTGGTAACGTCTGTGGTCCGCAGGTTCGATTCCCATGACTGGCCTTGACCAATGGCAATTTTCGGGGTTTCCCCTGGTCGCTAGGCAAACATCCCCGGAATTTCCTCCTCCTCCTTCTTCTTGCCTTAGACCTTTCGATCCGTTCCGCTCCCATCAAATTGTTCTCGCTATCGTTTTACCGATCTCCATATTGGCCTTCTTCCTATTGTTCTATGGTTCTTGGCGCGCGTCAAGCCCCACTTAAAGAGAAAGCAATATGACAACAGAGCAGGACTCCGATTGGTTATCGGCCTGGAGACGCTCAAAGACAAACTCCTTCCCATTTGAAAAGCACAGTAGTAATGTAAATAAGGAATTTTATATCATTTGCTTCTGTTCGTTCCGGAAGTTCGTGTTCTTTCATTTCATTCATCTTACATCCCCTTGTTTCTTTTAGGGTAGCAAGTGCTGCTTGGTAGGGAAGATACGCACACAGGAAGTGTTTCCGTCCCTCGTTGCGAAGTTGCGTAAGGCGGCTGACAACTCAGTTAAATAAAGGTGCCAACGTCTAGACCTGCAAATCATTGTATTAGCGGAAATTCTCAATTAGGTAATAGTTTGCAAAGGCTTTTCAATTTGACAGACTGGAAAGTTACCTTTAGAAAAATCATAATGTGGAGAACTTTGACTTCATCTCTAGTTCAATCAATATAAACTTATAACAAGAATATCGGTTAGGTAAGGGAGTGCCTACAAAGATGTACAAACCAAATTATGAGGCCAACCGCGGCTACACACTCAAAGAGTCAAGGTACCTCACACCACTACGCAGCCGGACGTCAGTGTAACGGTCGGAACAAACGCGACTATGAGTACTGCAGAACAAAGGGTTTCCAAAGTGTTACAGACTTCTAGATGCTAGCGGTTTATTTATGAGAAGTTCGAGAAAATGTGAATTTCCAGAAAAATTCATGTTGTATCATTGTCGGATATACCTATACGGGGGCGAGACGTATGTTTTGTGACATAGTCGGAGTGTTGAAGGATACGACACGAAGATTTTCAAGAAAATCCTGCTATCCAGTGTTCGAATCAGGCTTTCTAATGAGGGGGGGGGGGGGGGGCTTGGTGGTAGTTGTGGCGGCGGCGGTAGCGATAGTGGTAGAGCTAGTGGTAATGGTAGTGGTAGCACTGCAGTTTCACCTGAGAAGCTGTTATATTAATATTACTTGAAGTTGAAGACCGGAATATATCACTGTTATTACTTTCTGTAACTTTTCGTTTTCTTGTCACAAATGTATCCATATTGGCGAACACTGGAACAGCGAGTTGCAAGAAAGTGAACTGAAGCTTCCGTCATTGCTGCAATTGTCACCCTGAATGCCAACCCAACTAATGAACTCGAGAATTGTTTGTTTAGCTTACTTGCGATATGATAGTTGTGCTTACTCACAGCTCACGCTCGACCCTATACAGCCTGCAAAGAAAGTGCCCCGTGTCTTCATGTGTTTTCAAACTACAGTAATAGTAAATACAGTAAAAAGCAAAAATAATTCTCTGGCAGGAACAAGTAGAGAAAACCGCGTGAATATAATACACTGCAATTCTACTTCAATCAGAGAAAATTGTATGAGTTTTATGTTGAAGGGTAAATACAGAAGAACATGTGAATGTGTTACGTAAAAGAAAAACGAGTGGAGAAAACCATGTGAATGTAATAAATTACAGAGTAAAATGAAGAGCATAAAACCCTTCTCTATGAAAAACGTTTGGATTTGCAAATTTTCATCATATTCGCGTGGATGGAATAGCAGCCCATTAGGGACAAAAACACATTAATTTTTATTTTAATTTAACGTTTATCTTAACACGAAGAAGATACAGGTATAAGAGTTTGTAAGAATGGTTAGTACAAGAGTAGAGAAAGTCATGTGAGTGCAACACATGAGCTTGTTGAGTAGAAAGGGTAGTTTTATGGGGAAGGTTTAAGAAAGAGAGGCGCATGCGCCGTCTGTAATTCTGCCACACTCACTAAGCAAGAAAGCCCTTCACTTGATGGCAATCGTCCCTCGAGTTTTAATCTCTTGAGAGAAAAACTTCAGAAAAACTCTCAGCCAGTAATAATTCTGCTCAGAGAGGGAGAGAGAAATGCATTCCTACCTTAAATTAGATGTTTACAATACACTCAAGCACAAGACTGGAAATGGTCCAAACCTCGTATTGCTCCTGAAATTGATCGCTGGTGCCCTGCACTCACATGACTTTCTCTACTCTTGTACTAACCAGTCTTACAAACCCTTTTTCCTATATCTTCTTCGTGTTAGTTGAGATAAACATTGTACAAATTATCTTATTGCTTATTTCCTTGTAGGTACAAGGGGAATATTAGAATACAGTAGGCTTTGAGTGATAGTCAAATGTTGTAAAGCTCTCTTTGAAATTCGTTCTCTTTGCACGACCAAGAGATAAAAAACTGAAGAACGATCTTCCACTTGAGAACAATTTAAGTATTACAAAATTCATGCAAATTACAAGGAATATCTCCGAAATGGTTCATTCAAAAAAAAAAAAAAAAAAAAAAAAAAAAAAACTGTACATAAATTGTGTGTTTTAACGAGATCTATATTTTTGAGTTGAATACAATATTGTATTGTATTCTACCCAACATTTCTATGTCGAGATTTCACCAGTAATTTCTGTTTTGAAGCCCCCTGAATGCAAAAAAGCATATTTACAAAATACGTCCATGCATGCGAGCGCACGTGTGTGTGTGTGTGTGTGTGTGTGTGTGTGTGTGTGTGTGTGTGTGTGTGTGTGTGTGAACATTCTAACTCAAAAACAAGAAGTAGGTTAAAACCCAAGTTGGTATTTAAGTTTAATATATTTTAGGGATGCGGCACGAAGATTTCAAAGAAAATTCCTCCACCATAAACTTATCTTTACATGGACAATTTTGTTTTTCTCAAAAACGGCTCAAGCGATGTTGATTAAAATGACATATGTTTGAGATATATTTATGACAAATGAAATGTATATCTTGATTTTTATTCCTATAGTCCGTGTAGTCCTGTTTATTCTCATTGACTTTTATATAATTGGTAAACCGTAATATATAGACCAAAGCTTACTATACAAAAATGTAGATCTTGTTAAAGCACACAACTCTTCCAATACCTATACTTCTGTTGAATGGGACGTCATTATTCATTTTTTATCTCTTGGCCGTGCAAAGAGAACGAACTTCCAAAACCTGAATATAGGAACAGTCAATTCTGTATGCTTCCCAAGGAAGTCTGAAGAAATGTCACCATATCCTACATTTTCAGAAGGAACTGCTACACGAAATAGTTGTTAAATAAGTATGTATATTCTAGCTGAGGAGCAGTGCACGTGGTTTGTGCCATTAATTTGAAACGCCTCTCTGTATTGCACAACAAGCAATCCCATTCTGTCGAACATTTCACGTTATATCTGTGGCTGTTCCTGCGGATTATTTTCTGCTAGGGGAATTCAGTTAATAACATTACAACCCCCGGGATGAAATAGGGTTGTGTTGCGGATCTCTGGTATCAAAAAACTGTACGGCTTATGTATACACATTCATGATTCTCCTGCATTCCACGGGACCACAAATCTGCACCATTTTATACTTATATGTATACGAGATTCATAATATGAAATCGTTCATAAATAGTTATTTATGTAACTAATGAGATTGTGACATAGATATATCTTTAGTCTGTGAGTGAAGTTGTCATAATGAAAATATTATACATACAACGTTCTATGTAATTTTAGTAGATATTAAAATACACAAAAATAATCAATACAGTTGATAAATGAAAAAGTATGATGTATGACGTAATATGGTTGCTAAGAAGATGTTTCATTTGTTTCAACACTTATAGAGGGAAATGGAAGATAATGATAAAACTTGTGAAAATACGGATTCTATTCCAACCGAATTTTGGACGAAGTGCTGAGAATTTATTAATTCCAGAAAAATCAAAAGATGTTTACGAAAATGAATTTGAGAAGTTTTGTGGATGGAGCAACCAAAAACGAGTTAGTTTGACTAGTGAAACTACATTACCGACATATTGATGGATTTTGTTCTAGTGGTGATGACGTCATTGCTGCCATGGTAATTACGCCATTTTCTATCACTGGTACCACAAGTAGGGTAATTTCGCACGGTTTATGTCGTCATAATACCCATGATAATGGTAGGATTCCATAGAATCGTCTAGAATAATTACTGATCAGAATAGCTTTGTTAGTTTATCTCTACATAAACAGCGAATAGTGTAAATAAAGCTAGAATTGTTAGCGTTAAAAATAAAGTAAGATTTATTTGAGATAACTTAACTGGTTTTCTGTTATAACAATATAAAATCGAAGTACACTTGGGTTTCGTTTTCCTCAGTTGGCAATGATGAACTACACTATTCGAAATTAATATATTTTAGGTTATTCTTTATATAACTTAACATTTTCTGGTCAGTTATACTATTTAAATTCATATATAATTTATGAAATAATCCATATAAATATAATTCGATGCTCTGAGTCTAAATCCCCTCGAGAATTTATTGGTTAGGTGACACATGTTATGATATTACTTGTGGTGCATCCAAACTTAGGGACTAACTCAGGTAATTATCCATTATTTCGCCTTTGGACTGCTACTATGCTGTTCAAACACCCATGCGTACACACATACATACATGGCTCTTTTTGTAAACAAGCTATTGTGGAGTTTGTGGAACTTACAAAGATTTATTTCCAATGAAAGAACCATGCTGTAATGAAGTAAATGACACGTTTGGAGCTAAATGTTCCGATAGTTATCAATATTCTACGAATATAAACCTGCATTGATTTTGTGCGCTCCTCTTCAATTCTTATCACATTAACTTTTCATATAACCGATAATCTGTATATTGGTTTTTTATCAAAACGTCAAAGGCCATTTGCTTCCATATACTAAACGAATCAGGTTGCTAAGCCTGTGATTAATTTGTTGTGTTTTTATCAGGACACGGCCGCTAAAACAAACATGTTGGTAAGTTTTAAACAAACGGAGGTAATTTGTGGTCAAACGCATTTCATTCGATTGTGCGCCTCTGTCTCTCTCTCTACTCGCAACTTTCACAAACACAACTGACAAAAAGAGAGCTAATTCGAGAGACAATTAACTGCTTTTGTTTGCGTGGTGCTTCACTGTGGTGGCTGTAATAAGTCCGTCATTAGGCACCACAGTTCATACGCACTAGGTTCCAATGGGGAATTGAAATAGATTTGAAACCAATCCTATTCTCAAAATGATTCGCGTTCCGATGCAGCATGCAATCTGTAATGTGACCGATTAGGACACCCAAAGCTCAAGCATAAATAATTCAAGTTTTCTTTTAGTCACTTCTCTTATGTTGGCGAACCTGTAAATAGTTATTTATGATACAAGCGTTATAAACTTACAATTCCGAAACGAGGCGTGTCGAGGAAATCTACGAATAAAATAAAATCCTTTTACCCTGTATATCATATACTATTTTTAGACAATACTGAATATTTATAGACATATTATAGATTATATATAGATATATGGTATTGCTTTACCTTTGTCATGGCCATTGGTCTGCGATGTTCAGTTTTTGAATTGCAATTGTTGAATAACATTGTACGTAAGGGGGGCAGTGGAAAAATAAAACAAAATAATCTAACAAAATAAACATTTTAGTTTCTTTAAAAGACGAGTAAGTTTAGAAAACCTTATAATCTATTAATTAATTATATTTTTGTTACATTATGTTCATAATCACATTCAAATGACTAACCATTTTATAACTGAGTTGTGGCGTACGTCAATGTAGAATAGTTGAATGAGATGTAGTGCTTCTGCTGGCCACTAGAGAGAGTACAAATGAATGCTAATGTGTGAGTGTGAGTGTGTGTATGCGTGTGTGTGTGTGCGTGTGTGTATGTGTGTGTTAATGGCCACTCCTTCATCCTCCAGGCTTAAGCACTAATCCGTGGCTAGGTAGATATATCCGTTTACCAGCGATGCGGAACAACCATTAGTGACAACCAAACACATTTTGTGAGATTACGGCAGTGGAGGTAATAGGCCGCCACTAATTAACAGTTGCCTATCAATTATTGTTATTATTACATCATACCACAATGTGAAATGTTAATGAAACAATTCATTTATGAGCAGGGCTAGGAAATTGAGATTTTTTATTTTTTACTTTCTCTACTACGCATAGTAAGTAGGGGAAGTATTGTATTCAACCCAAAAAATCGATATCGAGATTTTACTAGAAATATGTTTTGAGGTCCCCTGAATAAAAATACAGTTTTAGGAAAAGGTTCGCGTGTGTGCCTGATATACTTAAACTTTTCTCAAATTGAATGTCGTTATTTACTTTTTATCTCTTATTCACTGAATTTCAAGGCCTTCATGTAGTGAGTTTCCAAACATTGCTGCAACAAGTGGTTAACAAGACACTTTGTGTTGTCTTCATGCCATAAGCAGCAACAGAGGAAATGTAGCTGTGCTGAGAGAAACTACTGAACCTTCACTAAGCAGGCGCGAGGCAGCCTGACCTTGAGCACCTTTGATACGCGCCGCGCCTGGTATGTTCTGTGAGGTAGCTAGTGAGCCCGGAGGAAACTCGCTCAGTCTCCACGAATGCCAATGTGGGTCCGTGGGATCGAACCCGGGCCGCCCAGAAGGTATAAAAACACGCTCCAGCAGGGAATCGCGTCCACAAAGACTAACTGCTCGTGTCAACTTGTTATTCTTTCTGAGAAGCCTTAGAGTGACAACTCTGCAACCGTCAGTCGGCTTGAGGGACGTTAATCTAACGTTTTGTCAATGTTTCGACAACAAGAATCACATCAAAATGAAGTTTCGTCAACTGCGACGACTCCTTACATAACTTTGTGAAAGTTGGCAACAGTAACGTTTACTACGTCTCTTTTCATTTGCCTCGAAAACATAAGATAAACACAACGCGCATGTTTAACTCCACGCCACGCCCACGTCACAGACCAGAATGACGTCAGTATGGCCCGGATTTTTAAGTTTTAACAAGCAATAGCGTGGATTTAGTTCAAGTTCCTACCGTTAGATGTAGTCCTTGTATATATTGTGACTTTTGGTGGTTTGTGTGAGGTAAAGTAGACAGATGTAGTCGAGATAAAGAAACACTTTTATTTCCGTAAACAGTAACTTTGTAGACTCGTTGTAACAGCAAGAAAGTCTTTTTCGATTCTCCAACAGCACGGCTCCGAACTCGTAACACAAAGAACTAACTCTTCTCCGTCGGCACGACTCCTCAACGCTTCACATACGTCTGTCCGTCTCCGTCGGCACGACTACTCAACGCTTCACATACGTCTGTCCGTCTCCGTCGGCACGACTCCTCAACGCTTCACATACGTCTGTCCGTCTCCGTCGGCATGACTACTCAACGCTTCACATACGTCTGTCCGTCTCTGTCGGCACGACTACTCAACGCTTCACATACGTCTGTCCGTCTCCGTCGGCACGACTCCTCAACGCTTCACATACGTCTGTCCGTCTCCGTCGGCATGACTACTCAACGCTTCACATACGTCTGTCCGTCTCTGTCGGCACGACTACTCAACGCTTCACATACGTCTGTCCCTTCCGTCGGCACGACTACTCAACGCTTCACATACGTCTGTCCTTTCCGTCGGTACGACTACTCAACGCTTCACATACGTCTGTCCCTTCCGTCGGCACGACTACTCAACGCTTCGCATACGTCTGTCCTTTCCGTCGGCACGACTACTCAACGCTTCACATACGTCTGTCCTTTCCGTCGGTACGACTACTCAACGCTTCACATACGTCTGTCCGTCTCCGTCGGCACGACTACTCAACGCTTCACATACGTCTGTCTTTCCGTCGGCACGACTACTCAACGCCTCACATACGTCTGACTGCCTCTTCTGTCGCACTTTACCGCTATTTATATCTCCCAGGCACTATTCTGGAAAGTTCAGTTATTGCGGTGGAATACAAAGAGGAAGATTCCAGAAGCTTCTATCCTTTTCTCTCTTTCGGCAAGCGCCCAACAATGCGGCCATTCTCTGTCTCTTTCCTTCGACTCCTTTGCGGTAGTGCCGACAATAATGCGATGGGTGACACTGCTGTTGTCGGCAATTAGATGCGGCGGGCGCGGTGACAGTATTCAGACATTTTTGGTTTATTCAGAAAGTCTTCTCCAGTTGGAAAGTGCATTCAATGATGTTCTGAATGGCACTGACGAAAAATATCTGTAGATTTAGTTGAATTACAGAAGATTCTTGAACATAATCGTGGTTTTGTAGATATTAAAAAATAAATTGAGTATTGCAGGCAGAAAAGTACACAATAAAATTATCTCTAGAACCTTATGCGTTAACAGATTGAGCAGTGGCACTTTAACTCACTAAGGTGTAATTTCTTTATCTTCAGATAACCTTGTCCCCTTAAACACCTTTTCGTTTTTCTAATTTTTTTTTTTTTTTCTCTGTTACGCATAGCAAGTAGGAAACGTATTTTATTCGAATGAAAAAATTCGATGTCGAAATTTTACCTCAAATATTATTTTGGAGCCTCCTGAATAAAAAAAAAGCTATTTTTAAGAAGATGTGTGTGTCTGTCTGCCTGTGAACAGCGCAATTAAAAAACTGAAAAGTGTATTAAAAGCTAAAGTTGGTATTTTAGTATAATATGTTTTAAGTTCGCCCTAATGACCAAGTTGTCGACGGGCCCTTAAACCCAGTTTCTGAAAATTTTGATTTTCTTAAAAATTTCTGTAACGATTTTGATTAAAATGCCTTATGTTTAAGAAAATTTTATGGTAAATAAAATTTATCTTTTTTGGATGTAGCCCATGTACTCCTGTTTACTGTTAATGAATTTTGCATAACTGGTAAACTACAAGATATAGACCAAATCTTAGTATACAAAAAATGTAAATCGCTTTAAAACACACAAATTGTGTCCAATACATTTTTTGTAGAATGAACCGTTTCGGAGATATTCCTTGTTATTTGTGTAAGTTTTGCAATACTTAAACTTTTCTCAAATATAAGGTCGTTATTTACATTTTTACCTCTTGGTCGTGCAGAGAGAAGGCAATTTTAAATCCTCCATTGAGGACTAGTGTATTCCCATACAGTTTTTCAAAAGTAGAGAAAGCCATGTGAATGGAAGATATCAGATTTGCGCCATAAGGAAAGTGCTCAATCTAAGGAGCTCATCTTTTATGACGCGACGTGTTGGGGGGGGGGGTGGATATGGCGGAATTTTCATTCGCTGTGCCATGATTTTTGTGCTTGTAGAGAGGATTCCTTAAGCTCTTATCGCTGCCGACCTAGTTTCGTGCAAACGACCACTTCTAACGCCCGGAGGCAGGCACTTGTTTATTCGATACGTTTCTGTGCAATGCGATCTTTGACTCCCATTTTCACATTAACTGTGAGTCAGCGATATTCATCTGCTGGAAGAATCGTCCTGGCGTACATAGGACAGACAAGGGCTGCGTCCTGAATGACGTAGGTACCCAGTGCGACAGGCATTTGTTACAGATGATTGTTATTGCGTCAGTCAGTCGACATGAGCGAGCAATGACTACTCTTTTGTTATCTTGGGCGCACGTGGTACAGAAATAAGGGAAATTCAATTCTGAATCTGATGCTTTAATTCAATCACTATAATTTATAACTCGTATGGAAAGTCACAATTACTGATTTTTAGCGAGATACTTAAACTTTTTAGCGAGTTTGAGATTGTGCGTCGTAAGATTTAGCGAGTTTTCACAGAATACTCAACCTATCTTCTTTTTCTCACCTCTTTCAATAGTATTATCTTAGTTTAGATAATATATTTAAGTTTTCGAAGAATCACTAAAAGAATTACTTCCTCTTCTTCGCAATAAAACCTTGGTCCGGGAATATATAAAACACTTAATAATCCTTTTAGGTTAGCGACGCATAAATTCGTCGTTTGCATTCGCTGAAATCGTCAGACCAAGAGAGAATTCAACTTCCCTGTGTTGCTAGGATACTGCGTTCGCATAATATTACGCTTTGTGACGCCATTCTGTGACGTCATATTTTAACAATTATCAAACCCGCTAAGATAACCATTATTATCAATAATTGAGAATCTTCCTGGTGATAAAAGAATGATTCTAGACAAACATACATTAAACTGAAGTCAAGTTTACATTTAAATTGATGCGTAACTGGCCCTTTATACAAGGGTCACACACACGTGCGCGCGCAGTAGAGAAAGTAAAAAATGAACATCGGTTGTTATGGTAACCAATATAACAGTTTCTGTATTACCCGCCACAAAACGATGGAAATGAGAAGTTTATTTTGAAACAATTCACCCTTTTGATACTTTTTTATGAGAGGGCGGGGTGGGGGGGGGGGTGAACCTCCCCCGGGCAGGATGGATGTGCACAACCTCTATTTAAAATGAAACTTCCATTGTGTTACGAGCAGTATAAAGCCAAGTGTTATTCGAAACGCTCGCCCCGGGGCCCATTCTCATGACAGCTTAATGAAACACAATTAAGGCTGGCTGATAGTTTCGTTTCGTTTCACAACTAAATTGTGGGCATGCAAATGCAAATTTTTCTGCTGCGTTCATCGCCGCTATCCTCCTCTCATTACATCGTCGAGTGTTTTACAAAACGATGTGATATTTAATTCTCATGTTTTATATTCACTTAGTACTCTAATTCTAGCTTCTGGGACACAAAACAGTTGTATACTATTTAATCAAACACTACGTTTCCATGGGGAATTCAAATCGATATGAATTTACTCAAATCGATATTAATCCCCCGTGGAAAGGTGGTAAATCTAATCAAAGTCAAGATAAAAATATAATTTTAATATAATTGTTTACTAGTCAAATCTTTTAAAAGTTTCAAATTCCGTTCTGTTTGCATAGAAGACCCGGTAGTACCGCCTACAGTACTACCAACCACAGGAAACATTTAGTTGTAAAACAAGACTGAGTGAGTCGTTCTGCCTGCTTTTGGTCGATTCTTCTTCTTTTCTCCCATGATGACATAGCTTTTGTTTTCTCTTTGTGTAATATCGTCTCTTTCTTTTGTTCCGTCTCCGTAATGTCAACCCCATACGACCAAAGGAATAGTTAGAGGGGGCCAGTTGCTAAATTAAATTCACTCGCTTCGCTGCCACTGAATATAATAACGAGCCCCTATAGGTATTTATTAATTAAAGAACTGTACAGCGCTTTATGAGTATCTTAAAACTTTTCATGCTAACATTTAAAATATTATATTATTTCTACTTTTGAATACCTTCTTCTGCAAGATTTTTCTTTTTTTCTTTTTTCCCCCTATAATACAATAAATAAAAGCAATCGCTCTGGTAGTTACTCAGAGAGATTTTAACACATATAAATACAAAGAATAGTTAACATATTATTGTTCGTACATTACTATTTTTCCAATAAATACTAATTCACGATACAGCATTTTGAAATTTCACGTTGTTATTGTGTATATGTCTGCAAATCTGGCAGTATTCACGTGTTGCGAGTTCTGATTCTCACTTGTCACTTGGTTTAGTCGTCTGGGATGAGAAAGATCATTTCAGAACGATTCTGGTCCTCGTTGGCTTCAACTGAGGTGTGAAGTTGAACTGTGACATTGAACTAAGTTGGTAGGAAGGAAGTCAAGGTCATGAATGTGAGATCATTCAGTTTATTCAGTTTGAAG
>CM060963.1:10086656-10111656 GCA_030765045.1 Tenodera sinensis
ATCGATGCTGAGCAATTATCCCAAAGATTAAAGCCGCAGACATTACCTTATAAGTTAAAGGCGGATATAAATGTAAATTTCCCCATTTATTCCACTCATCGCTGGCGTCATAAAGATTCTGCTCTTGCGTCACTTGAGAGCTTAGGAACTTGTAATCCACAAAAAGATAAACATTTGAGCTCTTAAGTACTTAAATTTGGTAAAAGTTGTGTGACAAGAGTGATGTTCTTGTACAACGTCTCTAAGGAGTACTAAAATACACGTTCCTCAAGGGAGAAACAACTGATAAAGTTTATTTTACAGCTAAAGTTCACCGAGCGAGATACTCGCTTGATAGATGGCGCAGAGGGAGTGTTCTCGGCTCTCTCAGACACCAGCAGTTCGAGCTTCCACTCCTGGGTCGAGCTTACCCCGGTCAACGCTGGAAGAGAGTCTGTTAGCCACCCTGCAGTGGGTTGGGAGGGTCGTGGCGAGCGCCCAGTAGCCAGACAGTGAAACCCTGCAACTGGTAGCTTATTGTCACTCCTGTGCCGTCTGCACCAACCAGTCTTGTAGCTCGTGCGTCTCCTGCACTTCCTTCGTCCCTCCTGAGGGTGTATGTGGAAAAGATCAGTTTGGGTCGAGGTGCTAGATGTCACCTCCATCACTTTATCCTATCCTATCTTATCTTGTCCTATCCTGTCCTGTGTTACTTTGACTTGTTTTCCTAAAACAAATCACTTTATCTCAATAGCCACGTTATCCCTTATTCCAAGGCCGTGGGAAGTATGCTTGCTACGTGAGCTACCATGTTAGAAGGGCCGCGAGAAGCTTGCTGACCACTTCTACTGTGTGCTAGCATATAGCGGAAACATCACCAAGACCAGGAAACAATCGAACGCATGCTTGCGTCACTTCTTCGACAACTCAAAGAGAAAAGAAAATTGCAGAAGCTCCTTGGTTTACAAGTAAAGTCATTTATACCAATTTGGTCATACAGATGGTGTCACTTTCGCGCCACCAAGGCGCATGACAAAAGAATGTTGTAATGTTCCATTATATACTGATCCTTGTTTTAGAAAGCTGCAGTCACGTGGAAGACGGTCCTGTACGCCTGGCTGTTTAGGCAACTTCTCCGACACGCAAGACATGCACTTCTGCCCTAACAGTAGGGGCACTGAATTCTCCATTCTGAGGCTACACAAATGACGTTCTGCTGCTTGCCAAAGGACGCACGCTTTTAAATGAACAAGTTAAACCTGACTAAATAAAAATAAAAATGAAGAAAAATAGATATAAATTGTCTCTGTCTAAGTCAAGAAATTTGATTTAGCTTTGCACACTTTATCTATTTGCCATGTTCGGGCAATTTCTTTGGTGAGGCACATAGATCGCAACATAATGATCTCTTTCTAGCAGGTCTAAAGAATACTTTTTATTTTAATTTGTTCCCTAGTTCTAAGTCAAATTTTATTATACTTATCGCACTGTTGCCATAACACAATGATTTGGTCCAATAAGATAATACAAAATGACGTTTTTAACTAATAAGGCAAAGAAAAAGGAAGAAGATAAAAATAAGGAAAGGAGAAAGGAAGAAAGGAAGAAGCAAAGAAAGAAAGTAAATAAATATGAAATTAAGAAAATTATGCTATCTTGCTAAATTGATATTTTTCTAATTTTGGTTTTTATACGCCGTTTTTAACTATAGATGCTCTTTGGCTTTTGAAACACATTGGCTGTGTTTACTCGCACACAGTAATTATACTCTTTGGGCCTTTTACACACTCAGTCTCGTTCACAGTTCCAGACTCTGGGGAGGATGCGAATATCCTCGGAAGCGATAAGGTTATACTTCGTAGCCAGGATTTGAACCCACGACAAGCAGGTGCTCTAGCGACTGAGCTACGGGGGCAGCCAAATACAAGTGTTCTACACTGAACTTCGATACATATCCTACAAAAATTTCAGTCTGATATTTCAAGTATTTTCTGAGCTAATTTATTATGAAGTTAGCAGGTTTAATATTGGACCTTTATCAGTTTTCCTTACTCCAGGTGGGGAGCGCAGTGTTTGTAGAACAGTTGAGCATCGCGTCTACTCTTCAAACGATTTTCCGTTCTATTTTAGCCACATGACAGCACATGCAAAACAGTGGTGGGGTGGGGGGGGGGGTGTTGAAGATGGTGGTTAACATAATCATGCCCGTTTAGAGATAGGGCACAAGTTATAGGATCGACCTCCTCACCTCCCCAAACAGAGTGACCTTGACCGGAGCAGCAGCAGCAGCAGCAGGGGCAGCCCACTGTGGGACACCCCCCCCCCCCCCCCCACGCACAGCTGTGTGTTTCTCTGCAGGCGCCACCTTCCGTCCTCCTGTGTGTTGCGTAAGCTACAACATTCACTCACTTATCACATATGTATGTCACTTTAAACTTCTATTTCTGTGTAAAATGTGCTTCATGCGAAAATAGAAACTTTCCTGATCGTTCCACTCATACCACTCTTATCAGTTTGGTTATATCACTATCTCCTAAACGTTTTCTACCTTTCTGAGCATGTAAAGTATCTATGTGCAGTAAAAACAATTAGAGGGACATTAAAAATGTCAGACAAAAGGTTTCGTGAATATTCTACTGAGGATATTCATATTTAATTCAAGAGACAAACTCAAACAACTGTAATTTTAAATATAGCAGACCTACTTTTACTGAATATTTCACTAACGCTCATTTATATTCATCATATCTCTAATTCCTTAGTTCCCTGTTGTTGTATTCACAGCCTACTAGATTAGTTCTAGTGCCAAGGGCAATTTTACGAGCGCAAAGCGAAGTAAAATTATTAAAGTAATGCCATGAGTGATTTATTAAAAGTATTTCACAAATTAAAGAACGATATAGCCTATGAAATGTTGTAATTATTAACCTCTTAAAAGAAACACATACACCAGCGTCCATTGGCACGACCTTCTAGTCCTCATATTGATGCTCTAATTTGTTATGTTGACAATGTCAATATTTGGAGTAACTGTTGTTAATTTATAATTTCGTTGAATAAAAATTTGTCAAACTGATTACAGTTCAACCGCAGTTACCGTAATAAATATATTTTATGTTATTTTTTATGAAATTTAACATTCTATAATCAGATGTAGTATTTAAATTCATATTATATTTACGAAGTAGTCTATATAAATATAATTCGGCAGTCTGACTCTCAGTCCACTTGATAATTTATAGGTTAGGTTACACGTGTTATCATATTACTTGTGACTGTTCTACTCATTTGGTGTAAGTTCAGAGGAAACAATGGTCACCACATAATTAGGACTGCTAAGTCACTTGTTGCGACATTCCTGACCCCTACTTTTTTCGAATATTTCCCTGGGTCGCCGGGCGAATGTTGGGAATTTCCTGTCCCTGTATTTCGTTACATTAATCATTTCATGGATCGTGTTTCAGCCGAGGTGCTAAATTCCCTTCCACAAGTTGCTATTGAGTTATTGCGTTAATAGTGTTAACTCTTATTCAGTGGGTTTTGGCTCCTTGGGTATTATAGGCAAATAGTGCATGCATAGCTCCAGACTGTGAGAAGGAAAGCGAATAATTCCCATTTCTCATCCAGGAATCGAACCCCGGAGCGCTCACACACATGCAGGAGTGCCAACTGTAGCACGGTTGTCATGTTGGTAATCTATGAGATAGCTTGTTTCAAGTCTTTGATTATTACGGTGGTTTATAATTGGACTTGCGTGTACATTCTTGCCCAAATTCACAATTTTAACTAAGCTATATGGGATTATAAATAATAGACACATAGTGAAGGATAGTACTTCAGTATTACCAACATCAAAAATCAAAAGTCGGTTAAAAACCAAATTTCCTATTTAAGTTCAATATCTCACGAATGTAACACTAGGTGATAATTATGTTTGAATTTTTCATTAAATTTGTTAATTCGTTGTATTTTGTATTATGTTTCTTTCCCCACCAATACTACCATTTCTAAAATTAGGGAACCTTAGTCGTGGGGAGGGCAACTCTACAAGTATAGGAGACAAGGTTGGCTCGTCCTAGCACTGCTCATTTATGCATGGTGTTTCGTGTGACACGGCAAGGAATGATGTGATGCGGTATAATCCTCAGTGGTGCGCGCTGTGGACATATCAGTCTTCTGTTTCCACAGTTGGTATCATGTAGTGATATTACTACAAACTCTTAACTCAGGAAAATAAGTTAAAAATATACATCCGAGAAATATTCGAAAATTCGTTTACAAATCTCTATTAGAAATTCTTGTTATGATCATTGTAATTTTCTGAGAAAGTAAGCCTATATACCGGGTGGAAGAAAATTCGTTACATTGATTTAAACCAGTTTGGAACAAAAGCTATTTTTTAAATCGGCTGATCAAAAAAAAGAAATGCCGTTAGACTGGTTTGTTTGTAATGCTTCTATGAAGCACATATTAGAAAGAATGTAATAACTTCCCTTCCACCCGATATATTAACAATTTGACAAATCCCACTCCTGACACCACAATGAAAAAATTCAGTCCAATTGTTTATCACACTTAATTTTCCTTTAACTATATGCTTTAAATATAAATATATACTGACGTTTACACAGTCTACAGATTTTTGTGATATTTTAACTCGACTGTTTGCTTCGTCTAACCTTGACTTAGTCATTTCATTATATTTCTTCACTTTCTGTCTGTCAATCACTAACTCGGACGATAAAAAGTGAACGGACTCGTGACAGTCACGCATTCCCGCCGCCTCGCTTCCTTTTCCAGTGGGGATGACGTAACAGGCTCCTTTGTCAAACTTCTGCAAATACGCCGGCTGCCGAACATTTCTCGAATAATCTCGGAAACCTCTTTTAGTTCTGCCGTCCTAACTGTTGTCACCTACCTACAACAATCGCACGAAGCCGCGTGATCTTGGGCGTCTTTGATGCCTGTACCACCAGTGGGGTGGGGCAACTTGGTACCGACCGTCCTTTGTTGTGCGCCACGGCTGGCATCACACTACTCCCTCCTCAACGGTGGTCCTCGAGTCCAGCACCGCCGAAGTTGCCCCAACCACCCTGATGTACCACCAGAATCTTCCCTCAGGGGAGCCTCCGGATGTGGTAGACTTAGCCATCGAGCCTCTTCTCCTTGGCAACGTTGTTGAGTAGCACCCCTTGGCCCGGGTAGGGCGATATCTACCATCCTGCTTGACACATCTGCGGCAACCTCGCCAGTTGTGACGGATCTTCCTCCGGTTGTCTTTCATCCAGATGCCTTGACGTGGTTTCCCACTTACAACATAAAAACGACTCCCGAGGTTCAATGGCTGCCGACCTCCGTGATGCACCTTGTCCTACACCTTCTGCAACGTCATCCTGCCGACCTACAGATGCTCGCTGGGGCTCCGGAGCCTTATCTCGTCTTGTCCGATCCGGAGGACAGTCCTACTGACGTGAACAGTCGCCTCGTGACACCTGAGAGCATCCATTCTTGTATCACCTCCTCAGCCGCCTTCGCGAAGAACACGCACAGACTCATTAATTTCATTTCCATCTTTATCTTCTCCATTAGGGTCAATAATCTTTCCAACATTACCTCCATCGTGATTCTGAAGTTGAGTTTGTGATGCCAATGTGACAAAATGACAATTCGAGGAATCGCACTTCTGACAACAGGGCGACCAAAACGACAAACGTCCAGTGCTATTATTTTTTTCGTACCTTATTCTCCCCTGAAACTTTGCACAAATACACAGTTCTCTTCTACTGACGTTAACACAGTCTATAGTCTTTCATGATATTACAACATACAATTGTTTACTTATCGTAACCTTGACTCAGTCCTTGCGCTGTCTTTCCTCAATTTTTCTGTGTCTCAAACACAAACTCTGGCGATATTGTCGCTCAACAGTCATAACTGTTTCGCTATCTTTTTTTCACTTGCTTCGCCTCCTTATATCGTGAGGATGACGTAACACGGACCTTCCTCGAACTTCTACAAATACGCCGGCTGCTGGATATTTCTCGAATAATCTGGAAAACTCCTTTTGGTTCTGCTGCTCTGATTGTTGTCACGTGTATGGCCGCGTAAGGCAACCTGAATTGAGCGTCTGTGATGGATGCCGGAATTAATAACTAGAATGAGAGGAAGAGGATTGGAAGATAGGGACGAGTGGAGAAAGAAGGATGTGTAAACATTGAAACTGTGTTTGTAAATAAATATCATGAGATGATAAAATCTCGAGCGGAGCGAAAATAGTGAGACTACTAAAAACTTGACCAGGAGAAAACACATTGGAATAACGACTCTACGTTTGAAAAATAAGTATTTGAAAACTTAATCAGATAACAAGAAGCATATGAGAATTAGTAAACTGCATAAAAATATTTGACACACACCTGTGTTTGAATCAAATATAATATTTGTGCAGTGAAATTTACGGATTACCAGATATACCAAAGTGATTCAAAATACAGAATACAGACTTTTGCATAACTGGTAAAGCGTTAGAGATAGGCTAAATATTACTGTACAAAAAATGTAGATCTTGCTAAAATACACAATTTATGTCGAAATAAGTTTTCTTGTAGAGTGAACCATTTCGGAGATATTCCTTGTTATGTGTGTGAGTTTCGGAAAACTTAAAACTTTTGTGAAATGGAACATCGTTGTTCATTTTCTTTATATGTCAAGTGTGCAAAGAGAGCAGAATGTCAAATCTTTAAAACATTTGACTATCGCACAAAGCCTACTGTATTCTAACATTCCCCTTGTACCTACAAGGAAATAAGCAATAAGATAATTTGTACAAATGTTTATCTCGACTAAGACGAAGAAGATATAGGAATAAGAGTTTGTAAGAATGGTTATAACAAGAGTAGAGAAAGTCGTGTGAGTGCAACACATCCGATGTTTATTCGTGGAACAGTGTTAACAATCTGAGTTGGGGTTACGTGTGCTTCGCGCCAGCGTAGGTATCTGTCGAATCCATCAATAAAGCCGTAACCCCTCGCGGGATTACATATAAATGCGAATTAGCCGTTAACTGAAGCAAGCTCTTTGCAGTTCATTGCATTCTCTATAAAATACAGGGGAAAAGTTTATAAAACTTGTAACATGAGTTAGTCATTTTAAAATAAGCAATGTTTATCAGTTACTGCGGCGGTAGAAACTACCACTTTACCTGTAAAATGAAGCTTCGATTATCCCGGGTAAAAACAGTTTGTAGTATAAAAGTTACAAAGATAAGTCACTCTTTACACTTTCTTATCGATAACAAACTCTTTGTGTCTCTCCAATTCTGTTTATAAATACCAAGGCAACAACACAGCTATGACGTCATCATCACCATCACATAACTCTCCCCAATATGTATGCGCGCGTGCGTGCGTGTGTGTGTGTGTGCGTGCATGTGTGTGTGAGTGCATGTGTGTGCGTGCATGTATGTGTGAGTGCATGTGTGTGTGCGTGCATGTGTGTGTGCGTGCATGTATGTGTGTGCGTGCATGTATGTATGTGCGTGCATGTGTGTGCGTGCATGTGTGTGCGTGCATGTGTGTGTGAGTGCGCGTGCATGTGTGTGTGCGTGTGAGTGTGCGTGCATGTGTGTGTGCGTGCATGTGTGTGTGCGTGCATGTGTGCGTGCATGTGTGTGCATGTGTGTGTGCATGTGTGAGTGTGCGTGCATGTGTGTGTATGTGCGTGCGTGCATGTGTGTGCATGTGTGAGTGTGCGTGCATGTGTGCGTGCATGTGTGTGTATGTGCGTGCGTGCATGTGTGAGTGTGCGTGCATGTGTGTATGTGCGTGCGTGCATGTGTGTGTGCGTGCATGTGTGTGCATGTGTGAGTGTGCGTGCATGTGTGCGTGCATGTGTGTGTATGTGCGTGTGCATGTGTGAGTATGCGTGCATGTGTGTGTATGTGCGTGCGTGCATGTGTGTGTGCGTGCATGTGTGTGCGTGTGTGTGCGTGCGTGCATGTGTGCGTGCATGTGTGTATGTGTGAGTGTGCGTGCATGTGTGCGTGCATGTGTGTATGTGCGTGCATGTGTGTGCGTGCATGTGTGTGTGAGTGCGCGTGCATGTGTGTGTGCGTGTGAGTGTGCGTGCATGTGTGTGTGCGTGCATGTGTGTATGTGCGTGTGCATGTGTGAGTATGCGTGCATGTGTGCGTGCATGTGTGTATGTGCGTGCATGTGTGTGCGTGCATGTGTGTGTGAGTGCGCGTGCATGTGTGTGTGCGTGTGAGTGTGCGTGCATGTGTGTGTGCGTGCATGTGTGTGCGTGCATGTGTGCGTGCATGTGTGTATGTGCGTGTGCATGTGTGAGTATGCGTGCATGTGTGTATGTGCGTGCGTGCATGTGTGTGCATGTGTGTGTGCATGTGTGAGTGTGCGTGCATGTGTGCGTGCATGTGTGTATGTGCGTGTGCATGTGTGAGTATGCGTGCATGTGTGTGTATGTGCGTGCGTGCATGTGTGTGTGAGTGTGTGTGTGTGGTGTGTATGTGTGTGCGTGCGTGCATGTGTGTGTGTGTGTGTGTGTGTGTGTGTGTGTGTGTGTGTGTGTGTGAGGGAGGGAGGAAATGTCAAATCTTCACGCTCGTCACTTTCATATTCTTTTTCCCAAACATGTTTTGATTTTTGTTATTACTAAACTCTCAACTCTTCTACAACCCATAGATATTTTCAATAGTTTGGTTAATAACTTCCATTTTCCGCTATAAGTATTTAAACAAATGAACTGTTTAGTGGCCATATTACGTCACACGTCTGTCATCTCTGATTTATTATAATTTTTCATTTAGCAAATTTATTAAATATGTTTACGTATTTTAACACTAAAATTACATAAAACGTTGTATGTATAAATAAAATAACTCAAGGTTTAGAAAAATTCGATGTTGAGATTTGACCGGGAATATAGGTTTTGAGGCCCCCTGAACAAAAAAAAAAAAAAAAAAATTGGTTTGTTGCACTCACATTAAAATGCCATTGCTTGAGATATTTTTATGGGAAGTGAAATATATATTTTGAGTTTTGTGGCTATAGCCCGTGTAGTTCTGTCTACTCTGGATGATTTTTGCAGAACTAGTAAGCCATAAGACATACACCAAATCTTAGTATACAAAAATGTCGATCTTGGTAAAATACACAATTTAAGTCCAAGAAATATTTTTTCTAGAGTGAACTATTTCGGAGATATTCCTTGTTATGTATGCGAGTTTCGCAAAACAAACTTTCGTCAAATGGAAGATCGTGATTCATTTTTTTATATCCTAGCCGTGCAAAGAGAACGAAATTTGAAAACTTTAAAATATTTGACTATCTCTTGCAGCCTACTGTATGCCCATATTCCTGTTGCACGTGTAAGGAAATAAGCAATAAGATAATTTCTGAAAGTCATGTGACTGCAACACATCAGATTCTTTTACTTCCTCCCCTTATACCATTCTGTTCTATATATAACTAGCAGAGCCCGCAACTTCACTTGCATTGTTGAATTGGCTAATGAGATTGTTCTATTTCCTCTCTCGGTTCCGTTTCACTCCATTCCTCCCCTGCTCTCCCCTCCCCTATCACCCTTCACTCCCTCTCTCCCCTTACTCGCCCTCTCGAAGTTTCTCTTTCTCTGGCCCTCCCTGCCTATTGCTTTGACACTTTCTCTCCTTTCACTATGCTAGTTTTCTCGTTATTTCTCCGTGTCTCTCTATTTCTCCCTCTCTCTCTTTCTCTATCTCCTTTCCTCACTCTCTCCCCCTTCTTCCCCTACTTTACTTACTTTAATGCTCTATGCTGCAAGCGGGAGATATGACACATCATGCCACAGAGTATTAGAAGAGATAAAAACAAAACAATTGCTGACAATAACTGGGAAGAGATATATGTGCATGGGGAAGAATTTCTACAGTGTCCACATTTACGCTTACAAATAAATGTTCAATATTTAGTTACTAGTTTAAATCTGTTTACAGAGAAAAAAATTTTATATGTTGTACTCACATGACTTTCACTAACCATTTTTACAAACTCTTATTTCTCTATACTCTTCGTGTTAGTTAAAATAAACATTTGTACAAATTATCTTATTGCTTATTTCCTTGTAGGTACAAGGAGGATATGAGTATCGCTTTGTGCGATAGTCAAATGTTTTAAAGCTGTGATATTCCGTTCTCTTTGCACACGTAACATATAAAAAATGAACAACGATGTTCCATTTCACGAACGTTTTAAGTTTTCCAAAATTGATACAAATAACAAGGAATATCTCCGAAATGGTTCACCCTATAAAAAAAAATTCAGGCATAAATTGTGTGTTTTAGCGAAACCTACATTTTTTGTAGAGTAAGATTTTGTCTATTTCTTACGCTTTACCAGTTATTGAAAAGTCATCTATAGTAAACAGGACTACATGGGCTATAGCCAGAAAATTCAAAATATACCAAAAAAATATCTCATACACAAAAATCGTTAGAACCAGAATCGAGAAAATAAAAATTTTCAATTTTTTTTTCTATGTAAACGGTAGTTTAGGGTGAAGTAATTTTCTTGAAAATCTTCGCGTCGCATGCAACTTTGGCTGTTAACTGACTTGACTTTTTGGGTGGAATACAATGCTTGGTAGGCACGTACCTGATCTTCCTCTTGATCCAGAAGGCTGAAAGTCATGGCTAGCCTACGTCAGACGCCACTTCCGTCAGGAAGTCACATTGCCACATTTTTGAGGAGGAGGATGAAGAAGAAGAGGCACCATGGTCGCTGGCTCGCTCGTCAGCTCCAAGTGTCCATTGTTAGATCTCCCCTGTAACTGCGGCAGGCAGTGAGACAGGCAGGCAGGCAGGCACGTGGAGTTGCGCCGCGCATGCGCACTGCAACCCCCAACACGATGATGGTGATGCTGATATCTCTATCGACCTCTTCCGATAAATGGGTAAGAGGCTACTCACGGAACAAAGCGATTTTTTCTTTGGAAATGTTCCGACGACCTATGTATGTATATACGAGAGTAGACAAGCTTTGACAATGCCTCTGTGCACAGTTCACTATATTAATGATCAAAACGATACGAGAATTTCATGCTTGAAGACTCAGAACAATACAGAGAATAACACTTTAGCTTCACACGCTTACATCAACAGATACAACACGAAAATATTCACTACTTTCCCGTGTGGAATTCAAATCGATTCGAGTTTTCATTTCGGGTTGAAAATTCCACGGAAACGCGGATTCAGATCGAACTGAATCCTTGGACCCAATCCTCTTAAAATTAGGACCACATAGAAATTGTAATTTGGAACAAATTTTGTATTCAGATAAGTTTTAACTTTATAAATTTACTCATGTCTTTTCTAAAAACGCGATTTTACACATAAAATATGTTTTCATTCCCTCTTCTGCAAACAGTTAATACAATTTCCTGTATGTTTAGAATACAAATGTTATGTTCATACTATTTTGTCTACCTAGATTTAGCTAACACATTCACATGTCTTTCTCTACACACTCTTTCTTTACGAGACACAATCGTACCTCTTTCTGTGCTCACCCTTCAACATACAACTCATATATGTTTGAAATAGAAATCTGGTGCACCAGTAAACGTATTACATTCACGCTATTTTCTCTACTCACTTCTTTTAGTAACAATTCATATATTATTCTCTACTCGCTGTTCAACATGTAATACACACACGCTATAAACTGCTAGGGAGCGCTAGTCCTACGTAACGTGGTGGATAATGCGACTAAGTAAATAAAGTTAACGTTTTTGCTTTTAAAAGTTATTTAAATAATGATCTTCTCCGAAGAAATAGAGCAGTTCGGTCGCCCAGATATTTGTTTCTATAATCTCGCCATATATTATTATTTACACATGTTTACACTGGATTGTACATATTTCTGTTCCCAAAGCTACACTTGGACATAATGTTTCCCATATTCACTATCTTCCCAATCATCTTGGTCCACTCCTCTTCCTTTCCTAACCTGCTGCATCTCCCACATCCACGTGTGTCCAGGTCGATGTCGACATCTTCTTCCCATTTGGTTATTCTATTCGCTATCGTTTCATTTCCCATTCTCCCGACATATCCATACCATGCTAGTTGTTTATATTCAACACTAAACATGCCTTTTTCATATTTCGCAGAATTTCTGTATTTCTAAGTTTTCCTCATTTGCACTGTATCGCAGAACACCTTAGAAAATCCATTTCGTTTGTCAGCAGTTTTGATCGTAAGGCTTTATTTAAATTTGAATTCACTAACCTCAAAACTACTTAAACTACGGAGAAACCATATTTTTACAGGTTCGCAAACATAAACCAAGTGACCAACATAGAAGCTTCAATTATTTATGCTTGAGCCTTGCGTATCGAAACCAATCTTATTCCGGACTGAATTCAATATGGAAACGTGAATCGCATTGAGAATGGGATTGGACTCAAATCGATTTCTATTCCCCATGGAAACGTAGTGGTTTATTAATATTACAAAGAACCCTTGTGAACGTATTCAAGTAACTTCAATAACCACTCAGTCCATTTTTGATAATTCTTTCACTATTCAAAATCTCAATTTCCTCTAAGGGACATGTTCTATAAAACGGCTAATTTCATTTTACGGATTATTTATTTAAAGATTAAAAAGTGTTTGTAAAGTCGCTGTACTCGAAACAACATACTTACAAAGGAGGTCTGGAGTTGGTGAAGATTGCCATAGAGTACAAAATAAAACGTGTTACTCCATAGAAAAAGAAATTTAAAATAAAACAAATACTACATATATTTAATTCCAGTAAAATATATAGATTGTTACAATTTAGCAAAAAACACAGAAAAACAATCGAATCTGTTCATAACGATGCGCTTCCGATACCAACATTATTTAGTAGTCCTCAAATAAAACCAGTTTGCTTTATTTCCTTCCAATTTTATAATCAGGATTATCTTTTATTTCTGCTTGGTTATTTAAGGACGCATAACTCTGTGGTTAAATTGCGGCTACATTGAACACAAAAACCTGTAATTCAGAGAACGAAACTGTGTTACATATCAACATTTTGAAATATATTTGTTGAGGATTGTGGCAATATACAGGGTGGAAGGTACTGCTTCGGCCATACATACGTTAAGCATTGCCTCAGTGTTGTTTGTTAACAAAGCAATATGTAGTGCAACTCGAATGTAAGAAGCGTCTCTGAAACTCAGTGTCCTCAACTTGAGAGTAAACTCAAAACACCATTTGCATCAACTCAGTTTGCAGTTAACCGCTCTGTGGTGAGTGAGTGAGGTTATTAGGGCCCCTGTGTTCAGTATGAAGGTTGAATTCGAAATATCCTAATCTAATCTCTGATTTTTTAGATTTTCCCTGGTCAACAGGCGAATTCTTGGGTGATTTCTCAGCCACCGCCATTTTATTTCCCTTTAATTTCGTGCTTCTGATGTTTTAGTTGTTCTTCTAGGTTATGAAGGGCACAGTAGCGCAGGAAACATCGCGTGGATGCTTCTCAAAGTAAAGAGTAACCTCTGTGGACTATAGAGGGCTGCTTGGCTGACGGGTCGTTCTGGCCATCTCCTTTTTGAGCCAGGAACTGTTGGCGGCTTCCAGGGGTCTCTGTGACCTGTAGGCTTGTCTGGTATTTTCACTTGATCCCTTCCTTGTGCGGCTGGAAAACATCTAGTAACAGCGCATATACCCTGTACCTAAGTTAGTTTATAGCCCAAGTAAATTATATTAAATTATTTTGTTGTTTAACGACGCTGTAAATTGCCAGGATCACATCAGCGTCGTCGGTGTGAGTTCTTTTACATGCCAATAAATCTTCTGACGTGACGCTGTCGTTTTTAAGCACACTTAAAAACCATCGGTCTAGGCTGGATTTGAACCCGCGACCTTGGAATCAGTAGGTCAGCGTCTAACCAACTGAGCCACCCAGATAAAAAAAAACTCTAGCTTTTAAGTTTTGTTAGGTAATTTAATTGATGTTTGAATTGACAATAACCGTTCGTTAACGACAGTTAAATGATTATGTAGAAACTGTTGGTATTACTGAACACAATAGTTATGCACGCAGTAAGTACGAAAATGGGTCACACACACACACACACACACACACACACACACACACACACACACACACACACACACACACACACACATGTTGGTCTTTTTGCAGCGATCTCTTTTCCTCTGCCTGCCGACATGTTGCTTGAAAAGGCTGATGATTTATTGTTGCAGCGGCTTTGTAATTATTCCCCTTGACTTGCGACTCCGGAGAATTCAAAAGGACTTCTGTCATTCCCAGATAGCATCAAACTGAGAGTGTGTGTGTGTGTGTGTGTGTTTTTAAATTTCCATTGCAAAGTATCTCATGAATGTGCTCGTTTAACATTGTTTATTGTAAAGTGAACATATATAAATACTGGCTGGCTCGTGTGGTCACTTCTTTGTACCGCAATGGCGAATTTATTTCTCTAACCTCACACTTCTTGTATCAGACAACTAACTGAAACACCCGGCGTTCAGGATCTATCTCTACAAGTTTTACATTTATTTCGCACTTGCCCAGTATACTTGTGTTTCTCTGGAGACGCAAACAACACAGTTAAACAAATATTACACATTTTTGGTAGAGTGAACCATTTCGGAGATATTCCTTGTTAAAAATTTTCTCAAATGGAAGCTCGTTATTCATTTTTTTATCTGTTTGATCGTCCAAAGAGAACGGAGTTTCACAGGTTTAAAACATTTGACTGTCACTTAAAGCCTACTGCATTCCCATATTCTCCTTGTACCTACACGTAATTTAGTAATAAGATAATTAGTTACATATTTATTTCTATGAACACGAATTAGACAGAGGAATAAGTATTTATAAGAATGGTTAACAGAGGAGTAGAAAAAATCATGTGAGTGCAACACGTTGGGTTTCTAATATATGGAATCTTCCTCGAAACTTTAGAATAAATCTATCGAAGCGCAATGTGCGCCTTAGATGTTAGGCAACTACTCTGGCAAGTGTGCAATGCAGTAGTGCATTTGTTCTGTAACGTCTGTGGAAGGTGCGGGTGCGGGAGATAGTTCTTACGTCATCACTGTGACGGTGTTATTTATGTACCGCCTTGTCACAGTGGCGGACTGTTAACTGCTAGAAGTGCAGGTGTAGGAGATAGTTCTTACGTCATCACTGTGACGGTGTTATTTATGTACCGCCTTGTCACAGTGGCGGACTGTTAACTGCTAGAAGTGCAGGTGTAGGAGATAGTTCTTACGTCATCACTGTGACGGTGTTATTTATGTACCGCCTTGTCACAGTGGCGGACTGTTAACTGCTAGAAGTGCGGGTGCGGGAGATAGTTCTTACGTCATCACTGTGACGGCGTTATTTATGTACCGCCTTGTCACAGTGGCGGACTGTTAACTGCTAGAAGTGCAGGTGTAGGAGATAGTTCTTACGTCATCACTGTGACGGTGTTATTTATGTACCACCTTGTCACAGTGGCGGACTGTTAACTGCTAGAAGTGCAGGTGTAGGAGATAGTTCTTACGTCATCACTGTGACGGTGTTATTTATGTACCGCCTTGTCACAGTGGCGGACTGTTAACTGCTAGAAGTGCAGGTGTAGGAGATAGTTCTTACGTCATCACTGTGACGGTGTTATTTATGTACCACCTTGTCACAGTGGCGGACTGTTAACTGCTAGAAGTGCAGATGTAGGAGATAGTTCTTACGTCATCACTGTGACGGTGTTATTTATGTACCGCCTTGTCACAGTGGCGGACTGTTAACTGCTAGAAGTGCAGGTGTAGGAGATAGTTCTTACGTCATCACTGTGACGGTGTTATTTATGTACCGCCTTGTCACAGTGGCGGACTATCTGCTAGAAGTGCAGATGTAGGAGATAGTTCTTACGTCATCACTGTGACGGTGTTATTTATGTACCGCCTTGTCACAGTGGCGGACTGTTAACTGCTAGAAGTGCACGTGTAGGAGATAGTTCTTACGTCATCACTGTGACGGTGTTATTTATGTACCGCCTTGTCACAGTGGCGGACTGTTAACTGCTAGAAGTGCAGGTGTAGGAGATAGTTCTTACATCATCATTGTGACGGTGTTATTTATGTACCGCCTTGTCACAGTGGCGGACTATCTGCTAGAAGTGCAGATGTAGGAGATAGTTCTTACGTCATCACTGTGACGGTGTTATTTATGTACCGCCTTGTCACAGTGGCGGACTGTTAACTGCTAGAAGTGCAGGTGTAGGAGATAGTTCTTACGTCATCACTGTGACGGTGTTATTTATGTACCGCCTTGTCACAGTGGCGGACTATCTGCTAGAAGTGCAGATGTAGGAGATAGTTCTTACGTCATCACTGTGACGGTGTTATTTATGTACCGCCTTGTCACAGTGGCGGACTGTTAACTGCTAGAAGTGCACGTGTAGGAGATAGTTCTTACGTCATCACTGTGACGGTGTTATTTATGTACCGCCTTGTCACAGTGGCGGACTGTTAACTGCTAGAAGTGCAGGTGTAGGAGATAGTTCTTACATCATCATTGTGACGGTGTTATTTATGTACCGCCTTGTCACAGTGGCGGACTGTTAACTGCTAGAAGTGCGGGTGCAGGAGATAGTTCTTACGTCATCACTGTGACAGTGTTATTTATGTACCGCCTTGTCACAGTGGCGGACTGTTAACTGCTAGAAGTGCGGGTGCAGGAGATAGTTCTTACGTCATCATTGTGACGGTGTTATTTATGTACCGCCTTGTCACAGTGGCGGACTTTTAACTGCTAGAAGTGCGGGTGTAGGAGATAGTTCTTACGTCATCATTGTGACGGTGTTATTTATGTACCGCCTTGTCACAGTGGCGGACTGTTAACTGCTAGAAGTGCACGTGTAGGAGATAGTTCTTACGTCATCACTGTGACAGTGTTATTTATGTACCGCCTTGTCACAGTGGCGGACTGTTAACTGCTAGAAGTGCACGTGTAGGAGATAGTTCTTACGTCATCATTGTGACGGTGTTATTTATGTACCGCCTTGTTACAGTGGCGGACTGTTAACTGCTAGAAGTGCGGGTGTAGGAGATAGTTCTTACGTCATCATTGTGACGGTGTTATTTATGTACCGCCTTGTCACAGTGGCGGACTGTTAACTGCTAGAAGTGCAGGTGTAGGAGATACTTCTTACGTCATCACTGTGGCAGTGTTATTTATGTACCGCCTTGTCACAGTGTCGGACTGTTAACTGCTAGAAGTGCACGTGTAGGAGATAGTTCTTACGTCATCACTGTGGCAGTGTTATTTATGTACCGCCTTGTCACAGTGTCGGACTGTTAACTGCTAGAAGTGCAGGTGTAGGAGATAGTTCTTACGTCATCACTGTGACAGTGTTATTTATGTACCGCCTTGTCACAGTGGCGGACTGCTAACTGCTAGAAGTGCGGGTGCGGGAGATAGTTCTTACGTCATCACTGTGACGGCGTTATTTATGTACCGCCTTGTCACAGTGGCGGACTGCTAACTGCTAGAAGTGCAGGTGTAGGAGACAGTACTTACGTCATCGCTGTGACAGTGTTATTTATGTACCGCCTTGTCACAGTGGCGGACTGTTAACTGCTAGAAGTGCAGGTGTAGGAGATAGTTGTTACGTCATCACTGTGACCGTGTTCTTTACAGTGCTCGTGACTGTACACTGGGGTATGCAGTGGCGGACTGTTAACTGCTAGAAGTGCGGGTGCTGGAGATTGTCCTTACGTTGCTACTGTGACATTAAACAGTGACACTAGTTGATATAACTGAAATAACAGTAGGAGCTAAGCAAATTTGCACCTAAAGTCGAACTAGGTGACAGTGTAAACTGAGTAAGGTGACAGTTGGAATTTGGACTAAGTGACAGTATATTGCTTTGCGTTTTAACCAGAAGTCAGTTTCCTTTGTTTGTCGATAAGGAATGTGAAAGGTCCAAGAACACTTAACTCGCGGTGACAAGAACTTCCATTAGTTCTTGTGCTCTGTTTCTACTTTCCCCACTGTTTACCTACAGTCAGTAAGGGAAGTATTGCTTCCCACCCAAATATTGTATGTCTATATTTCATCACAAATACCTGTCTGAGTCTCGCTTAATCAAAGAGGAGGTTTTTAGAAAAAGATGCTTATATACCTGTGTTATTCAAAAATGAAAATTCGGTTAGATCCGAAACCTTGTATTTCAGTTGAAGCATGCGATATGAAGATTTGTAATGATATTCCTCCTACATAGAGTACCCTTTACATGAAATAGTTTTTGAACATTTTTATTTTCTAAAACTGGTTCTCACGATTTTGGCGAATATACCATATATTTAAGATTTGTTTTATCTCAAACAAAATATGTATCTGGAATTTTCTGTGAATGTCTTCACATAGCGTCTTCATTCTGCATCAGTTTTGCGCAACTGGTAAACCGTGAGAAATAGACAGAATTTTACTATACAAAAATGTACAGTTCGTTAAAACGCTGAAGTTATGTCAATGCAGTTTTTGTGTGGAGTGAACCTTTTCCGAGATATTTCTTGCTATTTATTTGAATTTTCCAATACTTATGCTTTTCTCACATTGTAAATTGTTATTCTGTTTTTATCTCTTAATTATGTAAAAAGAATAGAATTTCAACGTTATCACATAGGGACCAGTTATAAAACATTTGACTATCGCTTAAAACCTACTGTTTTCCCACATTTCCCTTGTATCTACAATAAAATTAACAATAAGGTAATTTGTACAAATGTTTATCCCTATTGGGCGACACTCTGGTACCAAATGGACATTCTTCCCCAATTAACCAGTTTTAATGACATTTCTAGATTAAGTTGCATCTGCCATGATATCCTGTTGGTTTAAGGTTCACTGTTATATTTTAAATACTTTTGAAACTAAAAATTGTTTATTATGTCTTTTGGAAAGAAATGAATAGTAATAAAAGGTATACTTTTTACAGTTTAGAATTAAATTAGAGGCTTGGAATTTAGTATGCTAGTTTCTCAATGCCTATGCAATAAAACTGTGCATTAGTTTTCCAAAATATTAACATGTATTAGAAATATTAATTTTTTCTACTTAAAATAGAATAAAAAGAAATATTACTAATAATTACAAAGGAAAAAAAAGCATATACTTTTATGTATCAGTGTGATCAACAAACCAATGCACAGTTTTATTTAACAAGTTATATTGTACATATCCTGAAAATTTCAACTTTATCCATTAATATTTACTGCAAAAAAGTTTACCCCGAATCACACAAATTATGTGGAGAGAAATCTACTCAAAGTGCTGGATATATTGGAAGAGTCGAAATAAATTTGAAATACACCAATTTCTAGGTGGATTTGACACATATTACTCGTATTTAATGGCCATATTATGGATATATTGAAGGCATTTCTTCAAAACAAGTGAAGTCAGCTTTTGATGCCTGTTTTGCCTGTTGTTATAATTTTCTAGCGCCCCTAGTAGCTAGGCAACTACTTCTGCGTGTAAACGTTGCCAGTTGCCTGCTACTCCAGAGTTGCGCTCCACCAAAACCAAAGTTACGGTTCGGTAACTGCCACAGAACATAAATGACGTAACAAATGGCAGTATTGGTAAGCAAAGAAACGTAATATGAAATACAACGAATCAAGAACTTTAATGACAAACTCAAACATCATGAGTTTAGTCATTGTGCTTAAAATAAAATTTTATTTTAGGTTTAAAATAACATAACCTGTGATCTGAACTGTAGCTTGTAAAAGTTTTTGAGGAGTCTAATGAAATGACGGCGACGCGTTTCACTCAAGGCATCATGGGAGCGTTTTTGTCCTGCTCGTCCCTTCCCTCTCTTGTCGAGCTGTTGCCAACATCAGCAGTCGAAATACAACCACGTGCACCTTGCCTCAATTATCTGCAGTGACACACGTTTACACAAATAAATAACATTGTGTGAGTTAATTATTGTTACTAAAGGTGTATACTTAATACTTGAGATCCTGACAGTTGCCTGCTTTTCATAGGTTGGCAATACCATTTCCCCTACCTCTTTTTCACACAACTTTTTCACATCCTTTTTTACTCCGTTCTTCCATAAAACCCATGGTCCATCTTTGTCATGACTGTCTCTACTTAACAACAAACAAGCAGTGTTCGCTTTCTTCACAATTGCCATCTAGTGTCCGTGTGGTGTACTGACATCAGTTCATAGAGCACGCGGCTCTACATAGAGCGCTATGTTTTAAACAAGACAATTGTGAATCATTTCCGAACGTTCCTCGTGTTTTGAAGGAGACCATCGGTTCATTTATGTATTTCTGTTTTGTGCTGTTAATGATATTGCTCAGCTCCTGACATTTGTGGGACAGTTTCCTCTCTAGTTGAAGTTGCGGAGTTGTAAACTTTACAACTTAACCCAGGCAAGTGTCTTTATGGGCGTTCCAAGTGATTAACTCCGACCGACTGCACGGTCCAGATTCAACCTAGTGCACTTTTATGAGAATGTCACGGAACTTAATTTCTTACGAGCATTTTATGTGTCGAATGAAGTTCCAAAGAATCCCTCAGAATCAATAAGGTTGCTACGTTCGTTTGCATTTCTCCGTATACAATGACTCAGTGACAACTTACAGAGGGGACTAAACATCTCGACCGAAAGGCGATCTTTTATGTCTTTGTGTCTCACGGGAGGATGGATGAGGTGAATGGATCCTAAGGGCGGACGTAAGGTTGCCGCGACAGAGTCCCTACGTTTTCCCAGTTAGAAGCACCCCGGCGGGGGCTGCCTTGCCCCGGTTCCTCTCCCACCCTTCAGGGCTCGTACTCCCAAGGAGGCTCGGAAACCAATCCAGCCTTCCAATCCTGGGGACGAGATTTCCAGAGCGCATTTGTTCACCCTGCCGTGCTGCCGCCGCGACGCTCGCCGACAATCTGACCCTGAAAAAACCTAACGGGATAAAAAGTGAAATGAAATGATTCATGTAATGAAATGCAGGGACAGAAAATTCTGAGGATATGGAAATGCTTCCCAACATTCGCCTGGCGACTCAGGGAAACCTCCGAAAAAACTCACGGGTCAGAAAGGTATAAAATAATATGTATGGTTTTGCAATTATGCAAATATGAAAAATCTCATGTGTTGCATTCACGGAAATATAAGGAAGATAGAAGAACAAGCCTTTTTACTTTCTCTACTACGTATAGCAAGTAGAGGAAGTATTGCATTCCACAAAAAATTCAATATCGAGATATGAGCGGAAATATATCATTTGAGGCCCACTGAATCCAAGAAAAAGCATTTTCTTAGAAAAAGGTCCATGTATGTGTGTGTGTGTGTGTGTGTGTGTGTGTGTGTGTGTGTGTGTGTGTGTGTGTGCGCGTATCAACAGCATTACTCAAAAACGAAAAGTCTGTTAAAAACCAAAGGTGGTAGTTAAGTATAACATATTTCAAAGATACAACACGAAAATTTTGAAGAAAATTCCTCCACCCTAAACTACCCTTTACGTGGAAATTTTTTAGCAAATTTTGATTTTCTGAAAAATGACTATTTTGATTAAAGTGGCATATGTTTAAGATATTTTTATGACAAGTGAAATGTATATTTTGATTTTTCTGGCTATAGCCCATGTAGTCCTGTTTACTTTTGATGAAGTTTACATAACTGGCAAACCGTAAGAGATAGACCAAATCTTACTATAAAAATGTAGCTCTCGTTAAAACACTCAATTTATGCCCAAAGGCATTTTTGTATAGTGAACCGTTTCGGAGATATTCCTTTTTATTTGTGTGAGTTTTGAAATACTTACAGTTTCTACAAATGGAAGACCGTTATTCATTTTTATATGTTACGTGTGCAAACAGAACGGAATCTCAAAGCTTTAAAAGATTTGAATATCGCTCAGAGCCTACTGTATTCCCATATTCCCCTTGTACCTACAAGGAAATAAGCAATAAAGTAGTTTCTGCAAATGTTTATATCAACTAACATGAAGAAGATAGAAGAATAACAGTTTGTAAGAATGATTAGTACAAGAGTAGAGAAAGTCATGTGAGTGTAACACATCAGACTTTTGAGTATATTTAGTACAAGAGCGAGTATAGAAAGTCATGTGAGTGGATTATTGAAGAGGGAGCTGACCGATGATACGCGCTACATTGTCCCCTATTAACATGGGCACTGTGATAAAGTACTCCCAGAGTGGTTAAGACAACAGAATTGTAGTTCCCACGTGGATCAATAAATACCAGTGCAATGCTGCAAGTTTCACAACGAGGGATCTCTTGTCCCTTCATTACAGGAAGGTGCCTGTATGTTTTAGGTGCGTTCACAACACAGCACTTGTATATCGTAACTAAATGAAAATTGAGGAAATCCCACTCCTGACACCAGGGTGACAAAAACTACAGAAGTACAGTCCAGTTACTTTCCTCACTTTATTCTTCTCCAAAACTGTTGTACAAATACAGTTCTCTTTTATACACGTTCACACAGTCTACAGTCTTCTGTGATTTTACAACTCACAACTGTTTTGTTCTTGTAAGCTTTAGTCAGTCCTTTCGCTATCTTTCTTCACTTTCTCTGTCTCTCATACACCAACTCTGACGATACAATCACTCAACACTCATTAACACCTTCGATATCTTCTTTTCGACGCGACGACACACACACAGTAAAACTAAAACCTGAGTAACTCCCTCTGGTATTGCCTCACCTTTGCATAAATGCTAAACAGTAAGAAATAGACAAAATCTTATTAATACAAACTGTATATCTCGTTAAAACATACAATTTATGTCATAGCTCTTTTTTCTTTTCAATGAACCATTTCCAAGATATTCTTTATTATTTGTTTGAATTCGGCAATATTTGTATTTTTCTTAAATGGAAATATGTTATTCGTTTTCTTTTATGACCTTGGAAAGAGAACGGAAGTTGTCGCATATCAACCAGCTCTTAAAATACTTCACTATCGCTTAATGCCTACTCTATTTCTATATTCTCCTTGTACCTACAAGAAAATTAGCAGTACGTTACTTTGTGAAAATGCTTATGTCGATTAAAGTGTAGTATATATAAAGAAATAAACATTTACAAGAATAATGTTGTGTATAAGAGTGAGTATGAGTACGTAGAAGGCTAGAAAAGTAGATAGGTGGTTATGTAAGTAAGTAGATGAGTAGATAAGAGTCACATCTATCAATATGCATTTCCCTGACTAAGTCTACTTTCACTTCCGTATATATAAACTTTTCAAATTAGCACTTGCAAATATTTCTTTTGAACGGATCATAAAATGGAAATAGAGTTTTGTGGCATGAGGAGCAGTAACTGGTGAGGAAATGTGTGACAATAAGCGACAGATAGACAGAAGTGGCACTTGTCATTAAGGAGGAGAAGGAGGAGGAGGAGGAGGCGGAGGTGCCAGCTCTTGATCTGATTATTATCCATCCCTTGAAGGCACAGCCTTATCTGATGTTACACGGAATCGATACTACGGCCGTCATCTCTTTGTTCTAAATTATAAATGTTCCAGCCATTGTGCAAACTTTCTCCATTAATATTTGCACGGGATACAGTTACGTCACTGACATTTCCTTCGGTGATGTATCGCGGATGCTGATCCAGCATCATTTTTACTTTCTGTAGAAAGTAGAGTAATATCATATGAGTGTTTCTTTTGTGAGCGCGAGAAGCATTCTCCCAAATATGAAAGCCGCTTGTGGTATTTATTTACAACAACTTACACACATTTTAATTAATACTTATTTTCACAGTTGGCACTACAAGTAATCCAGTGGACTGAGAATAACAACCATAATAATGTCAGCATTTAACCCAGCGAAATGAACAATTAGATATATGATTAGTATAAATGAACTGATTTGCGTCAGTAGTCAAGCCTGTTCTATTTAAACTTACACTTGTTTCTCTTCACCTCACTAGGGTATTCACCAAATCTTTTGTCTGTCATTTTAACGGGCATCTAATTGCTTTTACTGGGCATGGATACTTAAGATGTTTAGGTTAGGGCAGGTGATATAACCAAAGTGATAATACACTACCTACAGCTGATAATTAGTCCACCATGGGTGGAATAGTCAAAGTAATTTGATAAGACTTCTGTCATAACTATAAATTGCCGCGTGGAGCGAGTCAGACCGTTCGAATGATAATTATCTGAACTATTTCATAAATAAAATATGAATTTAAACACTATTTCGGAAAAATTCAACCAGGAAATGTTAAACTATATATTTTATAAATGAAGTATGAATTTAAATACTACATTGCAAATATTTCACCACAAAATATTAAATTCTATGAAAATAACCTAAAACATTAATTTTGATTAGTGTTGTTCACTAACTCAGCACTGCCAACTGAGGAAAAGAAAACCCAAGAGTTAATATATTTCGATCTTCTCTTGTTATAGCAAAGAACTAGTTTATAATCTCAAAGAAATCTCAGTTTTTTAGCATTAACAATAACCTTCTTTTGAAAAAAAAAATACATTAGTTATTAAAACAATTGTCAAAACACAGTTGTCAAATTTAAATGTTCATTGTTGACGGATTCTGTTGTGTAACAAATTTTTTGAGCTATTTATGGGATACAGTTGGCAACACTGACTAAACAAAAGAACGATCTAGTGATAATTTGTACAAAACAAAGACCAGGTCATAATTCGTATATGAAGGTATGGGCACGAGAGGAGAGATAACGACTGAACTTGCCTTACCCACCCCACATTCTCTTGCCGAGCGACAAAGCTTGTTTGTATACAACACGTGCAGCGGTGGGTTCGTTCCACCTGCGTGGTAGTAATACTTTCTACTGTTATTAACTATTTTGTTTATATTGAACATATTTTGCGTACAATAATTGTTACTGTGGTTAGGTAAATTACATAATCTTGAAGTTTATAACATATATAATTTATCTTATGCACGTGATATCCTTACACTGCCTTATGATTAACATACTA